>APFE030086475.1:38276-63203 GCA_000404065.3 Pinus taeda
ATATCCTATAGTAGAAAGTTTTTTTCTAATGAATAGAAAGAGGATATAATGTTTTGCTTTTTGTTTTCTCACAGTAATTTATTATAACAGATTATAAATGATGAATTTTTTTTAGTGTAGTCTTTCTCTCTTATTTCACTGCACTGTGTGCTAAGCATTTTGGAAATTTGATTTCCATTCTCACTATGGATACAAATTATGAGTCTCTCTCTATATGTGTGTGTGTGTGTGTGGGGAAATCAAAGAGATGCTTCCACACATTCATTGATGGAAACTACAATAAATTTATTGGATAAAATAGTGTGTCTCACCTAGGGGCATACAAAGTGAGAACTTGCCAACATAGAACTAACCAAATGTCCAACAACATTGGTACTAGTTTATTAAACTTATTCTTGTGTTGGATATAAATACATACATACATACATATATCTCAAAGGTCAGTTTGATTGTTGGATGATTTTGTGCAAAATTTCACTAAGGTCTCAAGATCAAGTCTCATTGAGTCCCTTGAGATTGCTAGCTAGATTTTTGGTTGGTGGTTACTATTGTCGTCCAATTAGAAAATAGGTGAAATGGGGGAGTGACCTGAGACCTTTTATTCTATGACTTTAAACGAATTGCATAAAAAGCATGGCATAACCATATGTGCAACATATATGAAGAAGCAAACACATGAATACATGACAATATGGAAAATTGCAATATAGTTTGATAATGGAGTTCGTCCAAAGAGGGACTATGTCTCTGGGCTTGCTTCTCGTGGAGAGGCCTTTTATATTATCCTATCAAAATTTTGGAAAAATATATGGAAATACCTCAAATTTGGAGATGACCCAAAAATTCATTGCTTGGATCTAAATTATGTCTGCACTAGTGGATTCATCTCTAAAAATCATGAAAAATGACTATAAACACCATAAACTTTTGTCACCTTCACTTCTATACCCCTCTGAGATCCTTTTTCTCGGAATTTGTGCCACACAGTGACACCCTTTATACATTAATGTAGGCACGCCTCAGAATTTGTGCCCATGGGTAGGCACATGAGTCACTCTCTTTTAGAATTATTGTGCGAGTCCCGCTCTAACGATTGAATGATCAATGGTTTAAATAAGAGTTTGTGGGTGGACATAATAATAAGTCCATTGGAGGACTAACAATAGTCATTGGTTTGGGATGGGGTCTCGGGGTCAAACCCGCAAGCCCCTCCCTATGTTGGGCATTACGGCACAACTATTGTTAAATATATTGTCACATTTAATATTCTTGAGCTCCAACTGTGATGAAAAAATTACCCATTTCCCTGGCTCCACCGAGGTCAGGGGTTCAACCCCGACCCTTACAACCACCAACATTTTTTATAGACCAATTTGACCAACCACAAGGTGCCACGTGGTGCTTGTGGATTGGTCCACATCACCACCTATGGAATGCCATGTCACTGACACATGGAGGTGTTGGAAGGTGTCATGAGTCATCTCTTGGATGGTGCCATGTGGTCTCTTTTGGGGTTCCAAGTGGCACTATCAGTGCCTCTTTTTTCGTTATTTCTTTAAAAATTCATAAGGCCATAACTTCCTCATAAGAAGGCCTTTTGAGGTGACATTTATGTCGTTGGAAATATATTGTCACGCTTTATGAATTGGTGTCATTTTTACTAAGATTTGAAGACTTCAAATTTTGAGCCTTTTTGGATCTTCTTGGATCATTCCTCCCAAATGAGAAGCTTTTAAGCCTCCAATATCCTTGTCAACAACAGATAGGTGAGGGAATTTCTCCCTCACTTTCCCCTTCTTGGTCCATCATTCCTTGTGGGGATGCATTCCTTTGAAACTCACTCGAAGGTATTCCACATCACCTTGTTGTGAAGTCCTTATCCTTTTATCTAGGATGATGGATTTCCTCAATTTATCCAAGTACTTTGTAGCAAATTCATCTATAGATGGAACTTGATTACTCTCCTCTGGATCCATGATCATGGGAGGCTCATAAATTTACAAGTTCTCTACATTGACCATGGAACACATTTGCATATAATTTGGTAGATCAATGCAGAAAGCATTTGTGTCAATCTTCTCCAAGATTGTGAAGGACCATACCTGATTTGCTTGAGATTTTTACCTTCTCCCTTCAATCTATTTTTATTGATGTGAAGCCATACTCGATCTCCAACCTAGAACTGATGATCAACTTTGTTCTTGTCATGTCAAGCTTTATATTGTGTCTGACTCTTTTCTAGATATCCTTGCTTTGTCTGGTGTATCATCTGGATCCTCTTAATGAACTTGAGAGCTTTTTATTTATCACTACATTCATTAGAATCCACATCATTTCCAAAGATAAAATCAAATGTTGAATTTGGAAGGTACCCAAATCATGTCTCATATGGTGAACTCTGGGTGAAAGATTGCAAGGCTCGATTTTATGCATGCTAGACATAATATATCTATTCATCACACAACTTAGGATGCTTTTTGGAGTACCCTCGGAGAAAATGACCCATTGTTTGTCTGTTCATCATTCTGTGGATGGAAATAAGTACTCCTCTTCAAATTGGTGTCCATCATTCTCCATAAGCTTGTCCAAAACTCCCCGAGGAATCAGGAATCTCAATTCGAGATAATGGATGTGGGCAGTCCAAAATGGGCCCATGCACGTTGAAAGAAAAGGTAAACAATTTGATCAACAATAATCTACTTTTTACATGGTATCAAGGTGTGCATCTTACTAAACCTATCCATTACTACAAACAAATAGTCATGACCCCTTTTTGACATAGGAAATCCCCCTACAAAATCCATGGAGATACTCTCCCAAGGATGAGAAGGAACATGGAGTGGTGTGTATAGCCCCATTTTTTATTTGTGGGCTTGCAAGTAGAGAACATCGCACACCCCTTTACATACTTGGTCACAATTTCTTTTATTTGAGGCTAACAACAAAACCTCTATAGATAAACCATAGTTTTCCCTACCCCAAAATGTCTAGCTACAAGAGATGTGTGAGCTACTTGTTACTTGTACCAATCTTATACTTGATCACCAAATGGAATCATTGAAGACAAAACATCCATCTGAAATGGCAAGCTTGCTACAAATTGGTCTGTGATTAGAGGTATTGTAACAGCTGATGGTCTATATGTATGATAGTCTCCTTACTTATCAAGTAGTGGTTACATTTCTTGACACTTTGAACCAAGGGCATACAACTCTTTGTTAATGTGGTATAGTTAAAAACAACTTAAGAAAAAGTTTCATAGTGGTAACAGGCTTAGGATGTTGCATAAATACTGCACCCATGGCATATCCACTAGCATAAGTCTCGATCTCAAATGGTTGTTGAAGGTCTAGAAAGGATAATATTGGCATTGTGTTGATCTTATATTTCAAGGTGTCGAAATCCTTTTGTTTCTTTCCTCCCTGCTGAAGGGCTTGCACCTGTTTCTTGATCTTCTCCATTTCCACAACTGACATCCTGTACATGTCGACATTTGGAAGAGGGGCATCGTGTTGAAGATGAATCTCATGTTGAATTTCCCTCTTGGGGGACAACCCACATGGTTCTTGGAAAATATGATCATAGTTAGAAACAATATTAAACATTTATTTACTATGAGAAGGATCGCACCCTTGGAAAGCCTCAGATGTCTCAACATATTTTTATGTCACAACCATGAGCACATATTTCTTGTAAAAGTTTATGAGTATCTTCATTTGTTCTGCACTAAAAAGAGTTGAGTTCAATTTCATATGATGAGATATGACAATATATTCCACTCCATATTTGATGAGATGGTATTTGTTCTCATATCTGAAGAAGACTTTCTTTCTATAATATAAGTATGGGCTTCCCAAAATTATGCCACAAATGTCAAGTGGGACAATATCCAAGTCAACCTCATTTATCAACTTTGAAGCAATAGAAAATCTAACTCTACATTTCTTGGTGGCATTTAGTTTTACATTATTTCATACACAATTCACATCAAAGGATATTGCCTTGGTACCAGCATGGTCCAAGATATTTTATTTAGTGACTTTAAATGAATTGAATAAATGGCATGAAATGACCATATGTGCAACATAAATAAAGAAGAAAATGTTATCACCCAAAAGATGATCACCTAGCCATTTCTTACTAGGTGGATTGGCATACACCAAGTAGGATTAATTTTACCATGGTAAAACCACTTTCACTGATCCAGGTCTGGGTATGATGAAGGACCATTCCAAGACCTTTTACTTTCATGATGTGTTAAATTGAATTTTTAAAAGAACATAAATGAATACATCTACATGTTGTAAAGAAGAGGAACATGAAAATCATCAGCAACATAAAATAACATACGCTGTTGATAACGGAGTTTGTCGAGGAGGCACTACATCTCCAGGCCCCGGTGTCAAGATGGTGTAGGCCACTGTAATAAGTGTTGTCAATAATGATGATGTACACAAGAGATTATGTCGCTATCATATAAGGAAAATGCCCTCACGCAGGAGTGGCTCCAAGAAATGTTCCACTACAGGAACTCTCAGTCAAAAGAATCCTGTCAATATGACACAAACTCAGGCATGATGATAATGAGCATCCCACTGACATGGCATAAAAGGGATCTCAATGCAAACATACATGATGACAACATGAGTATCCCATCAACATACAAAAAAGGGATCTCAAAACACAACATGACGAATCATGACAACAAGTACATCACACATATGATTCCGTATCACATCAATCAGGAATCATGAAAACAAGGAAGAAACAAATTCCCACATCAAGCATCAATAGGGATCTATGCAACACAATGCATATCAAAAGAATTACATGAACGCACTGCATATACCTCACATCCAGGGCCATTTGAAGAAGAAGATGTCAAACTGCTGAAGTTGTTTGTGCCATCGATCTCACGGCATCAATCGCATGGAAATGGTTGCTCACACATGAATGTTGACACCTACACCCCACTTAGAAAAGTGGCTGAAAAATGAAATGAGTGAATGAAAAATCTAAATGCACCATCAGATTTGTGCCATCGAATAGTGCAAAATCGACTGTCAAATTTCTGAACTCTGAGAAATTGAGAATCTGGGGCTCAAGGAATCTTTTAGATTCCCCAAAGATTCGCTCCTCCGGGTCCTCTGAAAATCTGCTGCTCAGATCAAAATTCCAACTGCACCATCAAATTCCTTGTGGAATTTTGATAAAAATGAGTGTGAAGTTGGTTGTATTCTGACTCTGGCGAATTCCAGCATCCAAGGAATTTGGAAGATTCCCTCAAGATTCCTTCTGCTGGGAATTTGAAAATCTAATGTTGAAAAGGCGAATCTGACCTCGCCATGGCATTCCCTGCGAAAATCTATGAAAATTGACTGTAAACTTAGTTACATTTTGATAAAAAGAATTTTTACCTCCCCAGAGAATCTTTGGGCATAAAAGAATATTTTGCCTTGAAATACATGCAAATCATGGTTCCACCTCAGCATTGAAAATCATGGTTCCATTATACGGAACTCTATTCGTGACACCCCCGTCACGTTGGCTCTCTCCTCATTCCATTCTACCTCTGTTATCCTTGTGCAAATGACGTGATGGGTTATATATATAAACATTGGTGAATTTAACAAGGATTCTGTGGTGGCTTGTTGGTGGCGGAGTAGTTTCGGAGGGCAGAAGTTGCGGTTTCAAACCCCCACATCTCCAAAATAGCGTGTAGTTAATTCTTTTTTTAACGCCACATGGTTTGATTTGATATTATGTTGGTTGGGGTTTGTTTTAATGGATGGCATGGTACTTCATATGAGGCTGCCTGGTGGGGGCCGGCCCATGCAGCTAGGCGGGTTCAACTCTCGTCAGCCTCACCTTAATATATGTGTATGGTTAATGGTGGTAAGGAGAGGCGTGGGTGGTGGGGGTGGTGATCCACCACTGCCTTTTTTTAACCAAGCCATGTTTTTGCCCGGAATTTGGCTGGAGTTGCCCTGATTCCGTCCACTAGAAAAGTTGAAATTGCAGCCTCCTTAATCCTGCCCAGTTAGCAAAAATTCAACCCAACTTTGATTGCTTCTAACTTTCGCATAAAGACTCGGTTTGACGAACTGTTCACACCCCCGAGATCAGGACAACGAGATCTACGCCCTAGTCCTTGTTCGAGCATAATCCAAATACTTTGTTTTCTGAGCTTTCCTAAGTCCTCTTTGTCCTATGTGTGTCTCTAGAGCCACCTGGATCAATCCTCCCCACTGAGGAGATTTCGGTCCTCCAAAAGCATGAAAAATAATTTGCAACTTATCTGTACTTTGTCTGCATCACAAGCGTCTTGAAAGGTCTCACTTCCATCTCCTTCACCTTTGTTCTTCGAAGCCTTAAGCGATGAGCCGATAGTTGCAAACTCTACAATCTGTCGTACATTGTTTTGCAAATTACATGCTTGACTTTCATGACCAACTAATGACCCAAGCATCCCATACTTGCCACAAGTTTATAACACATACTCGACGATCAAGTTTACATCAAAATGGAAACAATACTCTAGCTATGAAAATAAGGCCAACATATCATTGTTGCTTCAACAAGTGATGGAAAACACATCATCACTGCGACACATGATTTACAATCATAAGGCCAAACACTATTGTCTTGACAAGTGATGGAAATATGACATCGCTTTCAAAGTTTAACATGCAACCCAAAATAATATCAAACATCATTGTCGCTGAACAAGTGATGGAAACACATCATCACTTTTACATTTTAAAATGCAACAAATGATTTACAAAAGCACAACCATGACACACTAACATGTCTAGAAACCATTTTTCACTTATCAAGGTGAATGGGTCGCCTCCTTGTGGCAATTTTGCTTGTCGAACAATTGTTTCACCTGGTTCATGCACCGACACTTTGTCTTTAAGACACTACTATGGATGGAGACTCTAACAAGTGGCTCTTTGATGGCCACTTCTATCACAATGACTACAATAGGTTTTCTTCCTCCATATTTTCTTAACATGTTTCTTTCCCTGCTGTCGAGAGGGTCTTTCATACCTCATCCTTTTGTGTGCTACCATTCTTTCCCTGTTGTCTCTAATGTCATTATGGCGATGAGAGCTTGCCTCATCTCTTTCCTTGCCATGGAAACTGCCATGGGATGATGGGGATGTGTTCCCATAATTCTCTTTCCTCGACAATTTCGATGATGTCTCGAAAGAATTTGACACCTTCGAGCATTCTTCCTTGGTGTATCTCAAGCCTGCAAATTGAGGTATCTGCATAACCTCTAATGGTTGAGTTATGCCTTGGTTATTAACACCAAGTTTTTCTTCCTCCTCGTACCTAATCCTTGTAAGGAGCCTCATGTTTGTCCCTGTAATTGGAATCTCTACATCTCCAACAAAAATCATACTGTATGAAGACAAAACTGAAAGGAAATCAATATCTTTTACCTCCTTTATCGTTTTGGAAAGAACTAATGAGGGTTTCTCATCATCTGTTGTTTGTGGTACGCTTGTTGTCGTGGCACATTCCCAACTTCTTTTTGACATACCCAAGTCCTATATGACGGGGTAATTCCTCCACTTCGATGGGGTTGACAATGCCTTGGCCATGAATGCCCAAGCCCTTTATTTCAAACCCCATTTTCTTCAACAGTTTGGAGCCAATCCCTGTGGTATGATTTTCAAAGACAGTGAAATCATCATCAAGGCACATACATGAATTCGAAGAATTACATTTTACCTCACACGGGTCACGTTGCAGCTTTTCCAAGGCCTCGTCCTTTGCTTGCAGTTGTCGTAGCAAACTTTGTTTCTCCTCTTTCTCTTCATGTAGACACATCTTCAATTCAACGTTCTCTATTTGAAGATTATGTTTGTTGTGTTTCAGTTCTTCTAGGGCCTCTTCCGTGGCTCACAACCGAAGCTGAAATCGCTCCTTTTTCTATGTCTCTTTTTGTAGAGTTTCATACATTATTCCCACCCTTTTGGAAATTTTGAGCATGCTCTCGTACATTGCTTTTTCATCCTCTGTCGTTGCACATTCCATTGTTCATGCTTGCAATTCACATCCATGCAAAAACCACTCTAATACCACTTGATCCAGGTCTAGGTATGATGAAGGACCCTTCCAAGACCTTTTACTTTCATGATGTGTTAAATTTCATTTTTTAAAAAACATAAATGAATACATATGCATGTTGTAAAGAAGAGGAACATGACAATCATCAGCAACATAAAATAACATAAGTCGTTGATAACGGAGTTCGTCCAGGAGGGACTACGTCTCTTGGCCCCGATGTCAAGATGGTGTAGGCCACTGCATTAAGTGCTATTAATAATGATGATGTACACAAGAGATGATGTCACTATCATACAGGGAAAATGCCCTCATGTAGGGGTGGCTACAAGAGATGTTCCACTACAGGAACTCTCAATCAAAAGACTCCTATCAGTATGACACAAACTCATGCATGATGATAATGAGCATCCCGCCGACATGGCATAAAATGGATCTCAATGCAAACATACATGACAACAACATGAGTATCACATCAACATGATGAAAAAAAGATCTCAAAACACAACATGATGAATCATGACAACAAGTACATCACACAGATGATTCCACATCACATCAAGCAGGAATCATGAAAACAAGGAAGAAACAAGATCCCACATCAAGCATCAACAGGGATGTGTGCAGCACAATGCATAGCAAAAGAAGTACATGAACACACCTCATATACCTCACATCCAGGTCCATTTGAAGAAGAGGATGTCAAACTACTGAATTTGTCCGTGCCATTGATCTCACGACATCAATCGCATGGAAATGGCTGCTTGCACATAAATGTTGACACCTGCACTCCACTTAGAAAAGTGGCTGAAAACTAAAATGAGTGAATGAAAAATATGAACACACCATCATATTTGTGGCATTGAATAGTGCAAAATCATCTGTCAAATTTCCGAATTCAGAGAAATTGAGAATGTGGGGCTCAAGGAATCTTTTAGATTCCCCAAAGATTCCCTCCTCTCGGTCCTCTAAAAATCTATTGCTCAGATCAAAATTCCAGCTGCACCATCAGATTCATTGTGGAATTTTGAGAAAAATGAGTGTGAAGTTGGTTGTATTCTGACTCTGGTCAATTTCAGTGTTTAAGGAATCTAGAAGATTCCCTCAAGATTCCTTCCATTGGGAATCTGCAAATCTGCTGCTCAAAAGGAGAATCTGACCCCGCCATGGCATTCCTTGTGAAAATCTGTGAAAATTGGCTATAAACTTGGTTACATTCTGATAAAAAGAATTTTTACCTCCCCGAAGAATCTTTGGGCATAAAAGAATATTTTGCCTTGAAATATGTGTAAATCTTGGTTCTGCCTCAGCACTGCAAATCATGGTTCCATTATACGGAACTCCATTCACGACAACTCCATCCCGTTGGCTCTCTCCTTGTTTCATTCTACCTTTGTTCTCCTCGTGCAAATGACGTGAGGGGTTATATATACAAACATTGGCAAATTTAACAAGGATCCTATTGTGGTTTGTTGGTGGCAGAGTAGTCTAGGAGGGCGGAGGATGTGGTTTCAAACTCCTGCATCTCCAACATAGCGTGTATTTAATTCCTTTTTTAACGTCGCATGGTTTGATTTGATATTATGCTGGTTGGGGTTTGTTTTAATGGATGGCATGGTACTTCATATGAGGCCATGCGGTGGGGGCCATCCCATGTGTCCAAGCGGGTTCAACTCCCACCGGCCTCACCTTAATATATGCATATGATTAATGGTGGTAAGGAGAGGCATGGGTGGTGTGGGTGGTGGCCCACCACTGCCCTTTTTTTCTAATATATACACATATATATTTTAATTAATAAGGCATATTCAAAATTCGGATTTTAGGCCGAAGGATTCTTTTTAAACAGGCCACGTTTTTTTCTAGAATATGGCCGGAGTTGGCCGGATTCTGTCCACTGGAAAAGTCGAAATTGCGGTCTCTTAAGCTTGCCCAATTAGCAAAAAGTCAACCCAACTTTGATTGCTTCTAACTTTCACATATGGACTTGGTTTGATGAACCATTCACACCGCCGCGATCAGTACAACGAGATCTATGCCCTGGTCCTGGTTCGAGCATAATCCAAATACTTTGATTTTGAGCTTTCCTGAGTCCTCTTTGACCTGTGTGTGTTTCTGGAGCCACCTGGATCATTCAATAAGAAATAATTTAGTAAACCATTTGTCTTATATTATTTCTCATTAAAATTCAAAAACCCCATGAGAATAATTGAATAAATCATTATTTTTTTGAAGATTCTTCGGCGAAAATCACATAGAGAAATATTTGTCGACACATTTCGAACCAACCAGTGTGGTTCATCGTCAGGACAAGTTGAAGATCCAATCTGAGCGATAAGTTAAATAGGGACAACAGACCATTCCAAGAGCTAAATTTAACTGAGTAACGGTTAAAGAGGACCTCTAACGGCTAAGTTTGATCAGGCCCAAGGAGAGGGACCTAAATTTTATTAATATTTAATTTATCTACTTTCTTTATTATTATTTATTATAATTATTATATTATATTTATAATATTATGATATTATTTATTAAAATTAAAATAATATAATGTAAATATTATTATTATCTACCATTATTTTACTATTAAAAGTAAATTCAAATCTAGAACTTAATTCAAAAAAATATTAATTCGTATACTATTTATCTATTTATTGATTAATATTAATATTATTAAATTTATTAATTAATATTATTTAAATAATATATATTTTAATTTACCATATTTCTATGAATAATTTATCTTTTTTTTAAATTATATTATTATATATTATTAATAATATTAAACATTACCATTAATATTAATACTATATCATTAAGTAAGTATTATTTATTTAAATTATGGTAAAATATTATTATTAAATCCATTATTTTATTATTAAAATAAGATTTAAATCTAGAACTTAACTAAAACTAAGAATTAATTATTTTTATTTATTTTATATTATTATTTTTTAATATATATTACTATTACTATTATGATAAAGTAATAAAAATATAAACTACTATCATATTATTAAGATATAGTAGTTAATAATATTATCATTAATATTAACTTTTGGCTAATATTACTAGCTTATAATCTAAGTAATAATTTTTATTTTTTAAAGGACTGATATTATTATTACTGGGGCTATTATTGTATTATTTATAATAGATCATGTTATAACTTTATCATAAGATAATTAAGCTTGAACCCAAGGACATTCTGGTAAGTTTCGACGTGGTCTCCCTATACACTTGTATTCCCATCAATGAGGCCATGGAGGTTATCAACAAGCTTACTGACCTTGATACTGCTTGGTTGGTTAAGCTGTGCCTTACTTCCACCTTTTTCAGCTTCGAAAGAGAGTATTATGAGCAAACCTGCGGGGTTGCCATGGGCTCCCCCTTGTCCCCCGTTGTCGCTAATCTTTTTATGGAGGATTTTGAGTCCAAAGCTTTGGCCTCCTCTCGTCTCTTATCGAAGCTATGGAAGAGATTTCTAGATGAATAGGTGTCGTTTGGTCTCATGGTCATGTTGAGTTGGATCTTTTCTTCTGTCATCTCAATAACCAGTCCTTCGCCATTAAATTCACTATGGAAAAGCAATTCAATGGATGTCTTCCATTCCTGGATGTTCTCATCTCTAAGAATGAGGATCGTTCCTTTTCTCACTAGGTTTTTCGAGAGAAAACTCATACTGATCAATATCTGCATGCTAGCTCCCATCATTTCCCCGCTCAGAAGTTGGGTGTACTTAGCATGCTTGCTACCTGTGTTGTGAGAATATTTGATGAAAAGAGCTTGGAAAAGGAGAAGGCTCATCTCCTAGATTTCTTTGTTAAAAATGGTTACAGTAGACACCTGGGTCAGAAAGCCTTCCTCAAGGCGCATAAGGAGCCTTCAATCCAAAAAGATCCTAAAGATCGTGTCATGGGGGTTCACCTTCCTTACATCCAGGGAACCACTGACAAGATTGCCAGGATTCTGAAGAAGCACAATGTCCCTGCAACCTTTAGACCTCTTAATACCATCTGTGGCTCCCTTAGATCTCTAAAAGATCCTATCGACCCTAAAGACATGAGGGGCGTCTATGTCATTCCCTGTTCCTGTGGGACACCATACATTGGTGAGACCGGTCGCTTTATTAATCAAAGGATTAATGAGCATTCAACAGACTTAAAGCATGGAAGGGCCAAGTCCTCGGCCCTTGCAGAGCATGCTGAGAAGACTAAACATCATGTTTGTATTGAAGAGGCTCGTGTCATTGCAAAGGTTGTGCAGTTTCACCATCAAAAGTTTAGAGAGGCCCTTGAAATCGAAAAAAGGGGATGACGGCTGGAAGATTAGTAGTTGCTGGATCCCAACCCTGTCTTCCTAGCCTCCTCATTCCTGCTTTTCTTTTGTTTCGTGTTATCCTTTATCCTCCCTTAATCCGGCTTGAATTATATAATTAATTATAATTGAATATTTTGAACCCTTTTCCTAGAAAAAGAAATTAACCTTATGATAAAGTTATAACATGATCTATTATAAATAATACAATAATAGCCCCAGTAATAATAATATCAGTCCTTTAAAAAATAAAAATTATTACTCAGATTATAAGGCTAGTAATATTAGCAAGTATATTAATGATAATATTATTATACTACTTATTCTTAATTAATATTAGTGTTTTATATTTTTATACTATCATAATATAATATTATATTATAAATATATAAATAAATAAAAATACATAATTTCTTTAGTTTAATTAAAATTCTAGGTATTTTAAATCTTATTTTTCAATAATATAATAGATATATAATATAATATTTACCATAATTTAATAAATAATACTTATAATGATATAGTATTAATATTAATGAGTAAATGTTAATATTATTTAATAATATATTATTAAATTAAATTACAAAAAATTATTCATATTTCTTAAATATATATTATTAAATAATATTATTTAATAGATTAATTATATTTAATATTAATATATAAATAATAATAATAATAATTAATTTTTATTAAGTTCTAGATTTTGAATCCTTACTTTTAATAATTAAATAATGAGTATATAATAATAATATTTAACATTATATTATTCTTAATATTTAAATATACATTATATTTAATATTTTAATAAATATATAATATATATATTTATATAAATATAATAATAATTAAAAAATAAAATAATTAAATAAATTTAGGTCCCTCCCCTTGAGCCTGGTCAAACCTAGCTGTTAGAGGTCCTGTTTAACTGTTACTCAGTTAAATTTCGCTGTTGGAATGACCTGTTGTCCCTATTTAACTTATTGCTCAGATTGGATCTTCGACTTGTCCTGACGGTGAACCACACTGGTTGGTTCGAAACGCATCGACAAATATTTCTCTATGTGATTTTCATTGAAGAATCTTCAAAAATTTGATATGGATCACAGAAGTCTCAATTCGATAATTAAATCATTATTTATTTAATTTTCTCTAGAAATAATTATTTATTGATCACTTTTGACTCAATAACCTTGAAATAATTAAATAAATAATTATTTATTTATTATTCCTTATTTATTCCACATTTTCCTTTGAGATAATTGTTAAACCATTATTTAGTAATTATTCCAAATTCATATTTTCATTAATTCTCAAAAAGTGATTAATAAATATTTTTTATTCGTTAATTACTCCAACCACTTTCCAAATAAATATATTTGACCATTTTGAATATCTTTTCTCTCTCAAAAATATATAATAAAGTATTCTCAGCAACTAGATTTTGATTTAGTCAATAATATTTTATTATTTTCTAATTCATAATTTGGCTCAATACTTTGTTATAAATAGAGGGTTTTCTATTCATTATTCACCATGACCATTTTCATCGTCATCACTATCGTCTCATTGCATTTGAGCTCCCACTTGAGTTCAAGACATCTTTTTGTTTTCTGCTCATTTAAAGTTTAAAGATAAGCATACAACGGGAGCACAAGGACAAGAAAAGGACCCATTCCATAGAGGGGGAATTATAGACCCATGTTGTAATTTCTCTTCACCAAGTGTTCTAATAAAATTATTAATTGATTAAGTCCTCCATTGGGTTATTTCACTTTAATTTCTCATTGTTATATGTTTTTGTTTGCAAGATCTGTTGTGTTGCATGGTTTTTCTTTGTTTTTTTAATGCAGATCTAAAGCATAGATAGCCATATTCTGTTATTAGGGTGACTAATCACCAATGACTTAAGAGAACCATTTTTGGTGAACATACTAAGAATTTTCATGCTAACAAAAAACACATGAAGAAATGACAATATGGACAACTGCACTATAAGTTGATAGTGAAGTTCATCCAAATAGGGTATATGTCTCCGAGTTCGCTTCTTGTGGAGAATCCTTTTATATTATCTCAGCAAAATCTTGTCAAAATACATGGCAATACCTCAAATATGGAGATGACCCAAAAATATGCTTCTCAGATCCAAATTACGTCTGCACGAATGGATGCGTCTCAGAAAATCGTGAAAATGGCTATAAACACCATAGGCTTTTGCCTCCTTCACCACTAGACCCTCTGAGATCCTCTATCTCTGACTTTGTGCCATGCAGACACATCCTATCTGCATTAGTACAGGCACACATAAGAATTTTTCCCTGTGGTTAGGCGTGTGGGTCACTCTCTTTTGGAATTCATGTGTGGGTTCCCCTCCGTTGGTCGAATAAGAAATTACTTAAAAAGAGTTTGTTGGTGGACATAAAAATATTTCCGTTGGCAGTCTAACGATAGTCGTTGGTTTGGGAGGGGGTCCCATGGTCAAACCCACATGCCCCTCTCCATTGTTGAAGTTTGTAGCTATTGGCGATCTTCATATTGTATATTTATCATTGATGTACATGTAAAGCATGATCTTCATGCTTGAAATTATTTTTATTTATTAAAAGTCAGATTTAAATTTTTATTTGAAGCCCCAAGTGTCCAATTTGGCCTCTTTTCTCCTCAAGTCAGCTTTGCCCCCTTTGGCATCCTTTTGGCCTCATGCTTGGAAATGTATTGAAGCTATTCATCCTCTTTAAAGGTAGATCTCACACAATAAGAATAATAATTTGTCTAATCATATACAAGAATTTATTGGGCATTTGAATCAAGAAAAGGAGTCAATAAAATAAGTTTTTTGGATTACAAATTATCTCCATGAAGGAAAAATTTAATATCTTGTCTTAGATCCAAACTTGTGGTGACACTTGAGCAGATTTGAACGTGTGATACTTGAGAAGATATGAACTTATGATACTTGTGAGTAGATATGAACTCGTGGTGATACTTGTGAATAGATCTGAACTTGTGGTAATACTTGGGAAAAGATTTGAACCTGTGGTAATAATTGTGAGCATATTCGAAACTGTGGCAATAATTGTGAGTAGTCCAAACTTGTATGAACAAATATTTGAATCTATGAAGAGATTTGAACCTATGAGATATAGGAATCTATGAAGATATTTGAGCATATGAAGAGATCTGAATTGGTACAAAAGTTTGTGGTCTATTGTATGACAGAGATCCGAACTAACACAGAGAATTTGTGGTGACTCATCTGGTTGACATTTGAGATGGAGGCTTGACTTGGACACTTGGTGAAGCTGACCATAATTGAATTCGATATCTCTGGTTGGATTTATTCTATAAGGAAAGAAGAATGTTGGGTTTTCTTATGGTTTTTTCCCTAGCCACTGGCTTAATTTTGGTGTCACTTGTCTATTTTTTATTGTGATATCTGCTTTCTTACCTTTGTTATTAGTTGAGTTTCTAAAATGTAATTATTTTATAAAGCACAAAGATTAAAAGAAGCCCTAATAATTCACAAATAATTATTAGTAGTTACAAAATAGTACTTGTACACATTGTACTTGGTTTCTCAACACCCAAGTTGGGTGTTACAACACAACCGTTGTAAATATATTATGCCATGTTTAATATTCCTGAGCTCCATCCATGATGAAATGATAGCCTATTGGCATGGTTCCTTCGAGGTCGGGGGTTCAACCTTGACCGTTACAACCACCAATATTTTTGGTAGACCAATTTGGCCAATTGTAGGGTGCAATGTGATGCCCAGGTATTGGGACACATGGCACCTGTGAATTGGTCCACGTCACCACCTATGACATGTCATGTTATCACCAGAGATTGGTCCTCATCATTGCCGTGTGGGGGTTTCAGAGGATGCCACATGTCACCTCCTAGATGGTGCGATGTGTCACCTCCAAGATGGTGCCACATGGTCTTTTTTGGGGTACCACATGGCACTATTAGTGCTTCTCTTTTTACTATTTCTTCAACAATTTAGAAGGCCATATATGCCTCATATAGATGTTTTTTGAGGTGTCATTCACGTCATTGGAAAACTCTCATCGAGCTCTACAACTTGTTACCATTTTTACTGAGATTTTAGGACTTCATATTTTGAGCCTTTTGGATCCTCCTAGATAAAGGAGGGGGAATCCATGAAGGGTTTACAAAGTACCTAATCCAAGTGGATATTGGTGGCCACCCACCTATTCCACTTGGCTCCTAGCACAATTTCCTATTAGTTTCCTATTTTTCAGCACAATTTCCTATTTCAACAATTTTCTACTTTTGGCAATTTTTAGGTCCTGAACTTCTAGAGCGGTTTTGAGGCCCTTAACATAGATTTTCTAAAAAACAAGAAAATGGAAGTCAAAGACTGCATTTGTAGTAAAAAATTTGTATCCTCAGATAGACCTTTCTAATGGGCTATTGTGCATGTCAAACAAAGATTGTATGCCAAAGTATCAAGGCCCATAAGCCTTTGGCGCTTCATCTCCTAGGGTTAGGGTTTTAGATGTTTAGGGTTTCTCATTATTTATTCATTATAGAAATGCCTTAGAGCCTCAGTTTAACACTGCTCACAAGGTGGGTAGCCATCACATATTTCCTCAGAGATAAGCTACCACCACTCGAGCTAATTTCCTTTCATTCTGCATGTAAATAATTTTAAGCATTTGTTATTTATTAATTGAAGTTAAATTTAGTTGTATCTTTGTGCTTTTATTTAAATTTGTATTTCATTTTGTTCCTTCATAAAGATGGAATAGTGGTATCAAAGCGATATGTTATTTCTATGTTTTTTTGTGCATGTCACCAATGAGGTTTGGTAAGGAGTTGGGAATCGAACTGCTTAATCCCTTGCAAGATTATCCTCACCAACCTCGATGAATTCTCATGATGGAAGAAAAGAAAGAAGAGGTAGAAAAAGATCTTATCGAACTGTTTCTCAAATAATCCCTCAAGCGACAGAGGAACAAAACGATGGACAAATTTTCCCAGATCCTTTGACAGATACCAATAGGCGACGCATCTTCATCTAGCAGCCGCTTCGGAGGTGTTTCCCAATTTAAAGTACAAGTTAATTTTGATATTTCGATATTTGAAGGGCAGATAGATGCAAATGCTCTAGATAAATGGTTAAATCTATTGGAAGGATAAAGAAAAGATTACTTTTTCACTCCTTAAGGCTACCCCCCCATGTCAAGGACTGGTCGGAAACTTATTGTGATAAAAGGGTTAGGGAATAATCTCCACTATTTACAATCACATCCTCTTGGACTATTTCTGAGATGTTGTTAATGAACAATATTACCTTGTTGGAAGCTATGAAGAAAAATATATAAAATGGACCACACTACGACACGAAAGGGACCAAGAAGTGCTAGAGTTCATGAATTTCTTTCATACCCTACACACGAATTTAGGTATAAAGGACTCTGAGCGACATCTATTTCTTATCGTGATTTTCTACAAGAATGAATCATGGTACAAATGGAGTTCCTGGACTTCTCCTCGCTTGGCGCAACGTACCGATATGCTATCAAAATCGAGAAAAAAGTTAAACAAAAGAAGCGTGACTTTGGATTTTTGAATCCGAAGCAGGGCAAGGGTTCCCCCAAACCTCAAGAAAAAGAATAGATCCAAGGTGGAATAGCCCAAGACATCCCTTTGAGGCCGCAAGAAAATAAAAACAATGGGAAGATGAAGAATGACACAGGAAAGTGGTGTGAGTTCCAAAAGAGCCCCACTCATAGAACAAACGAGTGTCACACAAAGCAGCCACCAGTGGTCGAGATGAAAGCTTCAGAGTTAGATGCAAGCTCTAACTCTAAACCAGACCCCGACAAGGGGAAACCGATCATTAATGCAAAACCTAGTGCCATTGTTGCTACCACCAAGGTCCAACATAGTGAGCTCGAAGATCCATAGGAAGTTAGGCATCTCTTCCACTCATAAATATGCGTGAAGGGGGCTTCGCTGTGTTTCATTGTTGATAGTGGGAGTCAAAAGAACCTCATCTTAGCAGAGGTCATCAAGCAATTTGTCTTGTTGACAACATTACACCCACAACCATAGACCATCAAGTGGCTCCACCAAGGGTGAGATCTCCATGTCAACCAATAGTGTCACCTATCCTACAGCATCAAGCCCTTCGTGGACGAGGTATTGTGTGATGTCATTCCCCTTTATGTTTGTGATATTTTTTTGGGCCAACCATACTTATGGAAGCGTCATGTTGTGTATGAGTCCAAGCAATGTAGTAAGATCATCTCCCAGACTAGGAAATTTGTCTTTATCCTTATTCACTCTTAAAGTAAGGGGAATCTCAGGGCCACATCCATGGCCTCTACATAGGGCTCCTTTGTGCAGCAAAGGAAAATGGATAAGGTCATGTAAGAGTATAAAGGCATCTTCTCCTCACCCATAGGGGTACCTTTTCACGATCAAGTAAAGCATTCAATCAATCTGACCCCCAACGCACCTCTAACCAATGGGTCAATCTATTATTTTTCTCTTATGGAAAATGAGGAAATCAAGCAAAATATCCAAGAGTTGCTACAAAAAGGGAAAATTTGACCAAGTTTCTCACCCTATGGGAGCCCAATTTTACTCATGTAGAAGAAGGAAGGGACCAGGATATTCTGCATTGATTATCGAGCCATGAAAAAAATCACAGTGGGGAATAGGTACCCAATCCTATGGATTGATTACCTTCGTAATCAACTCAAGGGGGCGTATAATTTAGCAATATTTATTTTAATTTTAACTATCACCAAGTTCCAATATAAACCACAGATGTGTGGAAGATTGATTTCAAGTCCAAGGAGGTCCCTTTTGATGGTTGGTCAAGCCCTTTGGTTTGACAAATTCCCCAACAACTTGCATGAGGTTGATGGATGACATATTGTGACCTTTCACCAACTTGTCATGATAATATAACTCAATGATATCTTCATCTTTAGAAACGGTTGGGAAGAGCACTTACAACATATTCAACCAATCCAATATACTCTTCGGTAGCACAAGGTCCAATATCTAGGTTACATTATTGATGAGCAAGGTGTGCATGTGGATCCAGCTAAGATCCAAGTCATTCGGGATTGACATGTCCCTATGAGTCTCATAAAGCTAGGCAACTTCATGGGTCTTGCTAATTTCTACTGAAGATTCATGTTTGGATTCTCTCATATCACTTGGCCCTTAAGTCAAGATACCTAGGGTGGAGTAAAAGAAAAAAATGATCTGAATCACTATAGAAGGCATTTGTTGAATTAAAATATCGTCTTTTCTCTGCGTCAATCTTGACATTGCTAGACTTGCAAAAACCATTTGAGATTGAGACGAATGCCTTTGAATATGGTATTGGTGTAGTCCTCACTCAACAACGACATTTGATGGACTATCACAATGAGACACTCTCTGATATTATTCAAGGATACTGCACCAATGATAAGGATATGTATTCCATTGTGCATCCCCGTTGTAAGTGGAAACATTAAATTTTGGGGAAGGAGATGATCATCCACATAGATCATTTACCTCTTCAATTTATGTAGACATATGTGAATTTCTAGAATTATTTCCATAAAAAATGGTCCACGTATCTACAATAATTCCAATTGAACATTAAACACAAGAAGGGTCATGTTGCATATTGCCTCAGTCGGCCCCTGGTTGTGGCACTGACCATTGTTATCAAATTTTGTGGGCACAAGACTTATAAATGTTCGCATATCTACAAAATTTTTATAGAATTCACCACCACATACTAGATGATGATGGAAGACAAGCAAATTCTAGACTTCCACCTCCAGGATGCACTGTTTTGCTACCTGGGACACCTTTGTGTTCCTTCAAGTGAGTTTTCCAAGTTTATTTTGGAGGGAGATTACAATCAAGTAGTAGGGCACTTTGGCATGGATAAGATAGTGGCAATATTGTAGAAGTATTTTTATTGGTCGAAACTTTGATAGGATGTTTGAAATATATTAGATCCCGCACTACCTATGCCATTGACAAGCCCACCATTAAGAATAAAGGCTTGTAAACCCCTCTACCTACTCCTAGTTGGCCTTGGGAATCCATCTCCATGGACCATATGTATAACCTTCCTTCTACCAAGCATAGTAATGATTTTTTATTTGTGGTCGTTGATAGATTTTCTAAGGTGGTGTTAACGCTGCGATAAACACCCTTCAAAATTTTCGTACACTTGAATTTTGGAGCCTAATTAGGACATTACAATATATAATTCCATAATATATTTATGGTATATTGAAGTTTTGCAATATGTTTAAGTCTTATTCTCATATTCTACTTGTTAAAGTCACTTGCTCACACATGTAGAGTTCTGGTTGAACTCATGAGCGCACTTTCTTTATGCAAGATTAAACATGCATAGAAAATTCCATCAAGACAGTTCTTGTACAATGTTCAAATCATGTCAACAATTAGTGTGCACTTTTGTAGATAGAATCCCTCACCTTGATTGCATTTGTACTTCTATTTTGGTGAGATTTCTCAACTCTTGTCTTTTACACACTTTCGCTTCCACACGTGTCACTTTCAATTTTGTGACTATCATTTTGAATTGTTTTCACTTTATTAAGCAGAATTTTCATGCTATACTCACTCTGGGATTTGTCTCTTTCAAGGTCATTTTGTCGCTTCTAGAGACAATCTCAAATTGCTTACAAGACTAGTGCTTGGAACATCTAGATTTTGTGTGTCTAATATGATTCTCGGGAAACTGGGGACATCACATATATTTTTGTATATATATATATATTATAGTAATATATATATAATAAAAAACTTGGGTTGGTTCATTTATCTAAAGGTGTAAGACATGAATTTCTGGTACTTCTTCACATATACGACTCATATAAATATATGATAAACTAGTGGAGGCCGAGTAGTTCAAGGACATACAATTTAATAAGCTTTGGCAGAGCAATGAGAGAGGATAAGGAGATAGAGTAACTCGTCACATCGAGCTTGAAGTGTCAAGAATTATACACTTATCGCATAGAGCTTGAAGCCTCCAGAATTCTACACTTTTGAGGTAAAGGTAGATGTAATGGATGAAAGAGGATGAGAGCGATGATTCATGTAGTGCAATTTTAAAGATATAATATCAAATATCCATACATGCACATGCATTAAAGAATCAATATAAATGAATCCGCAAGAACATATGAAGCCTTTCTAGCAGCTACGATTACATGAATTCAGAGAGGAAACATGAACATAATGGAATTTAATAGAAGGATAACATATTGTAGTACTCAAAGAAGGAATCACCACCATTTTCTTAATATTTTGAAAGATGCATATCATAATTTAATACCGTCTTGAAAATAACTTGTAGTTCTTTCTTTATAATTCTGAACCTTTGTGAAGTGTTGCTTCCCCCTATTTATCTGGGGAGAGGAGCATTGAACATTGATTCTAACAAAATGTCTCAGTCGAGCCTCGGTTGTCAGATCGTCTAGCTGTCTCGGCGTGGGGTGGCTCTATGGCCCAAAAATGACTACAAAAAATAATTGCTTCAATAAATGGCGACACATTATAGGAAAACAAAACAATTGAATCAATCAGATGAATATACCAACAAAATATCTCCATGCCCATCCCTGTGATCGCCTTTGCTTCAGGTTATTTCTTTCCCACGGTCTAGTCACCTTTGTCACTCAGTTGATTCTCATCGCTTCTACCTTTACTTCTCGGATCATTTGTTCTTCAAAACTGGGAGCAATCAACTATCAGTTTAATTACACAGTATAAAATTAGAGGTCACCTAGGCGGTACTTTTTCTTCCCTTTGTGTGGAGCACCATGCTGGATCTCAAGTCCTCCTGAGCTTCCATGTCTTCATTTACTATATATTCGTTGACCCTGGTTTCGTGTCACAAGGGGCCTTTGTGGGTTAGCCCATGCCAATTTTGAATGTTGCACCTCCTTTCTTAAATGCCTCAACTTCCAACCCACCACGCCTTTAAAGTCTTGCTTTAATTCATTGCAGAGCTATCGCGTTGGGGTTTTCCATTAAAGGTCCTTACTGGACGGGACATTCTGGTCTACTTTAGCCCCTTTTACTTTGTGTGACTAGGGGCTATGACCAATATTTTAGTCCTTGGGTGCTAGGACCTTTGGGCTTGTGTCTGTGAGGCTCGACCCTTTGTTAAATAGAATCTCGCATATCGGTGATTCCTGATGCTCGCTTTTGGTGCCTCTCCTTGATAATTGTGATCATCAATATGCGGGGGTTGGACCCACCCGGGATATCGCAATCAACCATTACCTAGTATTAACTCTGCTTGCTCTATTTTATGACCATGGTGATGGATATATGCCGAAAAACACCATCGCTACCCCACTAAGCGGAAGCGAAATAAACGTTTTAATTCTCATTGATATGGGCCGTTGATCCGGCCTAATTCAATTTGAGTTGTTGATTTAGGCGTGATGGTATCAGAGTTGCAATGCAAGAGAGGGCCTTTTTACCATATTCCATAATGTTTTTCCAATGGGCTCGACCCAAAACTATAACAAATTGCAATATATAAAATATCGCATCCATCAAAATCGCAAGTCGGAAGGGGCTTCAGCGGAGGAGGAACTTGTGACTTGAGCGATCCCCGATTGTGATATCACAGTCGGCGGGGGAGAGAAGCATCACAATTGACAAGAAGGAAGTGGTGACAAGATTTGTATATGGAAATCAGTGGGGAAGCTTTGCAATATGCGATATCAACGGAGAAGGGATTTTATCACAATCAACAAAAAGGAGCGGTGACATGACTTGGATATGGAAATCGACGAGAAATTTTTGCGATATGCGATATCACAATTGCAAAATTTAAAAAGGGAGATGGGCGGATATGTATCACAAAAAAGGAAGGGGCCAATAGCGATTATGGTTTTGTGGGTCCCGATGCTTAAAAATGGTTTCGACATGTTTTCTAAATGTTTAAAACATTTAAAAGGGGAATGGGAAACACAACTAGAGTTGGGTATGCAAAGGGATTTTGGCTAGAGTTAAAAAAATGGGTTACTGCGGCTTGAGTTTTAAAAACAAAGGAAAAAAATGAGGTTTTTGAAAGAAATGGTTTTAAGAGAATATGGAAATTTCTCCAAAACATTTTAAATTGAACTTGTTCTTCCTTCTCTTTGTTCTTTTTCTCTCTTTGTACAACTGGAACTCTCATTTCAGAAGGTGACAACATTGGCTCCACTAGGGACGGGGCATTGGATTACAATGTGTTGAGAACCTGCAGATTGTGAACTTCTCTTTTGGTCATGGAGTCTTTTCTAAACAAATGATAATTTTGTGAAATTGGATTTTTCAACAGAAACTAGAAATTTGATATAATAATTATAGTACACACATCGGTATTTACAATGGGTGCAAGATAGGTACCTCTAATTCTGGAAATAGAGTTTGAGGAACTGACCATTTATTGGTAGTTCCAATGATTCACCATCCAGATTTTGGAGCAGGTACGTATTATTTCATCTCCCTTTTGACATTTTGAAAGGAATGAATCAAAGTGGATTGAATTTTCCATGTTTTCCTTTTTCTTCTTGTCGGACATCCCATCGGATAAATAAATCTCCTGGTTGAAGAGGTTGGTCCTTTGCCTTCTTGTCAAATAGGGATTTCATATTCTGTTGCTAATTTGCCAATTTAGCCCCACCCATTCTCTGTTTTCATGAATTTCAACCGATTGGTTTATCCTTCATGTCAAGGCACTTGGATCTTCCTTAGATTCCTATAATAACATTTCCACTGACATTACTAATTAAATTGGGAAGACTACATCCTTACCATACACTAGCTTGAAAGGTGTTTTTCCAATGGATTGTGTAGGAGTTACTCGGTTAGCCGAGAGGGAAAACTTCAATTAGGAGTCCTAGTTCCTCTAATTCTCAATGATAGTCTTCTTTAGCACTCTCACCATAGTTTTTTTAGGACAAAAACCAAGTCATTACTTTGAGGATAGTAGGTAGTGGAGTGCCCGATGATGATATTGAATTTTTGACAGACGCCGATGAATTTTCAGATTTGAAGACTTGAGCATTGTGAACGATGATTTTGATAGGGAAACCAAAATGCAATAATATGTTTTCCTCCATAAACTTAATTACTACTGAGTTAGTAGCATTTCTGTTTGGGATAGCCGCTACCCAGTTGGTGAAATAATCCGTGGATGTTAATATCCACTTATGTTTTCCACTGAAGGTGGATTTACTTCTCCTATGAAGTCTAGTCCCCACTGTTTGAAGGGTTCTTCCACATGCACTGGAATCAGGGGGAGAGGAGAAAGTTTTTGTCTCTCAGCAAACACTTGCCACTTCTGACATGACCTGACCTGGGAATGAACATTTCCAAACAGTGTAGGCCAGTAGAATCTTGCCTTGAGGATTTTATGAGTTGTGGTCTTCCTGTTGTAATGACCTCCATAAACTCCTCCATGAAATTCCTCAATCACTTTATGAGTTTCACCTTCTACCAAAC
>APFE030086475.1:68737-93939 GCA_000404065.3 Pinus taeda
ATAAATATATTGGGTTGGTTCATTCATCTAAAGGCGTAAGCCATGCATTTCTGGTACTTATTCACATATACAACTCACAGAAATATATGATAAACTAGTGGAGGTTGAGTAGTTCAAGGACCTACAATTTAATAAGCTTTGGCAGAGAAATGAGAGAAGATAAGGAGATAGAGTAACTCATCACATAGAACTTGAAGCGTCAAGAATTCTACACTTATCACATAGAGCTTGAAGCCTCTAGAATTCTATACTCTTGAGGTAAAGGTAGACATAATGCATGAAAGAGAATGGGAGCGATGATTCACGGAGCACAATTTTAAAGATATAATATCAAATATCCATATGTGCACATGCATTAAAGAATCAATACAAATGAATCTGTAAGAACATATCAAGCATTTCTAGCAGCTACAATTACATGAATTCAAAGAGGAAACATAAACATAATGGAATCTAATAGAAGGATAACATAATGTAGTACTTGAAGGAGGAATCACCACCATTTTCTTAATATTCTAAGAGACACATATCATAAAATCACACCGTCTTGAAAATAGCATGTAGTTCTTTCTTTAGAATTCTTAAACTTTGTGAAGTGTTGCTTCCCCCTATTTATCTGGGGAGGGGACCATTTAACATTAATTACAACAAAATATCTCAGCGGAGCCTCAACTATCAGATCGACTAGTTGTCTCGGCCTGGGATGGCTATGTGGCCCAAAAATGAATACACAAATTAATTGCTTCAATAAATGGCAACACATTACAAGAAAAAAAAACAAGCCAATCAATCATATGAACACACCAAAAAAATATCACCATGCCCATCCTTGTGATTTCCTTTGCTTCAAGATGCTTCTTGCCCACAACTTGGTCACATGTGCCACTCAGCCGATTCCCGTCACGTCTGGCTTTATTGCTCGGACCATTCGTTCTTCAAAATTAGGAGCGACCAACTATCAGTTTAATGCCATAGTATAGAAGCAAAGGTCACCTGAGCGGTACTTCATATTTCATCTGTGTGGAGCACCATGCCAGATCATCAAGTCCTCCTGAGCTTCCATGTCTTCATTTACTTTGTATTCATCGACCATGGTTTCATGTCATAAGGGGCCTTTTTGGGTCAACCCATGCCAATTTTGAATGTTGCAGCTCCTTTCTTAAATGCCTCAACTACAGACCCACTATGCCTTTAAAGCTTTTCATTACTTCATCATAGACCTATCGCATTAGGGTTTTCCATTACAAGTCCTCACGTGATGGGACATTCCGATCTACTTTATCCCCTTTTGCTTCATGTGACCAAGGGCGACGACCAAGCTTTTAGTCCTTGGGTGCTAGGACCTTTGGGCTTGCCTCTGTGAGGCTCGGTCCTTTGTTAAACAAAATCTCGAATATCGATGATTCCTGATGCTTGCCTTCGGTGTCTCCCCTTGAAAATTGTGATCGTCGATATGTGGGCGTTAGGCCCACCCAGGATATCACAATTGTCCAATACATAGTATTACCTCTGTTTATTCTGTTTGATGATCGTGCTGCTAGATATATGCTGAAAAACATCCTCACCATCCCACTTAGCGGAAGAAAAATAGACATTTTAATGCTTGTTGATCTGGGTTGATTCAATTTGGGTCATTGATCCAGGCCTGATGGTATCACAATTGCAATGCAGGAGAGGGAATTTTTACCATATTCCATAATTTTTTATTGACGAGATGGACCTGGAACTATAACAAACTGCAATATATAAAATATCGCATTCATCACAATTGCAAGGGGCTTCGGCAGAGGAGGAAACTATGACTTGAGCGATCCTCGATTGCGATATCGCAAATGGGCAAGGGAAGAGAACTATCACAGTTAACGAGAAGGAGTGTTGATGGGATTTGGATATGGAAATTGGCAGGGAAGCTTTGTGATATGCGATATTGATAGAGGAGAGATTGTATCGTAATTGATGAGGAGTGGTGACGGGACTAAGATATGGCAATCATAGGGGAATATTTGTGATATGCAATATTGCAATGGCAAAAGTTAAAAAGGGAGACGGGTGGATATGTATCACAGAAAGGGAAGGGGCCAATAATGATTAGGTTTTGTGAGTCACGATGCTTAAAAAGGGTTTTAGCATGTTTTCTGAATGTTTTAAAACATTTCAAAGGGGAATGGAAAACATGGCTAGAGTTGGGTATGCAAAAGGATTTCAGCTAAAGTTAAAAAATGGGTTATTGCGGCTTGAGTTTTAAAAAACAAAGGAAAGTGAGCTTTGTGAAAGAAATGGTTTTAAGAGAATATGGAAATTTCTCCAAAACAATTTAAATTGGACTTGTTCTTCCTCCTATATGTTCTTTTTCCCTCTTTGTACAATTGGAACTCTCATTTCAGAAGGTGACAATGGGTTGTTTGCATTTATCAAGTTTCGTCTTCATGTTTTCCTCCTATCGTGGGTGTCGCTTTTGTTATTTTCACTCCTACATGTGTCTCACCTTTGTGCATCACCAAAACTAGTTCTGGAGCACTCCTCTACATTAGATGGCCTTACATATCATTATAATATGTGCTAGACACATTCCTACAGCTTAGTTCAACTTTTGTTCTCAATCAACACTTTTGTCATAACTTATATTCTAGGTATCATAATGTGTCGTTTCAACTGTCGCACTTAGAAATAAGTGTCGCTTTGTTGTTGTTTTGAGGTGTGATTTTTATCCATGATTCATGTGTATCCTTCTAGATTTTATTGATGGTTTTCATGTGCATTATCCAAGTTTGATTCATATTTGGATTCATTCCCTCTCTTAATCTACTGGTCCCACACTTAGCCATGTTAGAGCCCTTCTTGGTCCTTCATTCCAACACATGTTGTAAAAGAACTTTCCCTCTTAGTAGGTGATCAGTGCAGCTTATTCATGAGCCTCGTTGACATATATTTTCCTCCCTTACTTGTGCACTGAGTCTTTTCTAAGCTCTCCTCACTCTCATAGTGCATTAGTACTTCCTAGGATAAGTGACCTAGCCTTTTTTTCCTCCCTCATTGGAACGCGCATTCCAGATGAACAAGCAACCACTTTTGGATATAATTTTGCCCTCTCAAGCCTAGGTGCACTTCAAAACATCAAAGCGCACTTCAAAACAATGAAGGGAACTTCAGAATAATAAGGCACACTTCGTAACAACAAATATCCTTTGTCTCTTTAAAAATGCATGGCACAGTCATGAAGCTTGAAGCCTTCATCCTTCCCTCTTCCCTTAGGGCACATGGTGCAATCACAAAACATGAACCCTTCATCCTTCTCTTCCCTTAGAGTTCTTGGAGTAGTCATGAAGCATGAAGCCTTCATCCTTTTCTTTCCTTAGGGTGAATGACACAGTCACGAAGCCTAAATCCTTCATCCTTCCCTCTTACCTTAGGGTACATGGCACAATCATGAAACGCAAATCCTTCATCCCTCCCTCTTCCCTTAGGGCACATGGTGTAGTCATGAAGCTTGAAGCCTTCATCCTTCCCTCCTCCCCTTTGTACTCTACACTCAAACCTTGCTTAGACCCTTCCTCTTCATCGCATGGTGTAGTAGGAAAGGTTTAAGGAGGCCTCCTCTCAACCCTTGACTAGTCAAACTGTGCTTTCCAAGTCTTCCTTCTCTTTCCTTCTAGGGTGTATGACATAGTCGTAAGCAAAAAACCTTCCCACCTTGTCCCTTTAGCTTCCCCACTGTGTTGGACCAAGCAGATCTCCTCTTCATAGTTCATGGCATAGTAAAATGAATAGTGGAGCCTTCCTAAGCCACTGATGAGCTTGAATACGCCCTCCTAATCAAGCCTCATTCTTTTAACCCTTTCACTGGCCTATCGTGAGTTGATCATTCCATGAGATAGGTAGTGATAGAATAGATGTTTTTAAGATTGATTTGTTTTTGTCATGAATGATTTTCATTGGCAGGATTACCTTCCTAGCATGACAAGGTAATGCTTAAAGCAGATAGCAGGGAAAATGCATAAAGAAACACATGCGGAGAATAATAACAAAAGAGACTTATCATGGAGACTTGAAGAAGATCATGGAAGAAGACAAGAATAATACATCACATGCTGACACAAAGTCTTAAAAATCTCATTCAAGACCCTTTGGAGGGTAAAGATAAGAAACAAAGTGGATCTTTCATGAAGATGAAGCATAGATCAGATCTACCATTAAAAAGCCAAGTTGAAATGGCAAGGAAGACAACATGGCATTATCATCTCATCATGAAGTCCATGACATCATTGTCAAGGTGTAATTTGTACAAGTGTCATCATAATGGTCAATGGGTGTCCATGTCTCATGCCACATAATGTGGAATGTAATGATGTAATTATTAAAGGGAAAAGGACAAAATGTAATGTGTGGAAGTCCAAGAGTCATATTTGGAATGTGAAAAGCCACTTAGTCGTATATGGACAAAAGTTTCTTTAGGAGAAGTCCAAAGTTCACATGGAGAATTCCAAAGGTCATTTAGAAGTTAAAAAGTTATTTAGAAGTAAAATGGACACATTAGAAATCCAAGAGTCATGAGGTCAAACCAAGCGTTAAGGGGAGATGAAAGGTCATTTCTCTTGTTATAAAAGAAACCTCATAACTCAAGCAAAAGGATTTTGGAGGCTTAAGCTTTGGACAACTAGTCTTGGCTTCTCTACTTGGCGTAGGAGAGAATAACTATTCTTTCGAGAAGCAAGAAGTGAATTAATGTTCCACTACTATAACTAGTGATAAATAATTGTAAATGTGTACTTGGATCTTTCACCTAATTGAAATTCAATGCTCTGACACATTCTCATGCATGTATCGCAAATGTTTTAGGAATATTCTTGGGATGTTTATGGTATATGTTGTGTTCATATGTACTAAAGAAATCAAACTATTTCGGTGGCTTTGGTACTCATCTAGTTAAATGTGTGTTGTATTTTCTTTAACAATCGTTATGTGAACTATTTTGCTAACGAATATTTTCATGCTTTCGTGTGTTTCTCTTAGGTTATTACTATTAATTCATTCCAAAGACTCACTCTCATTTCCCACTCATTAAAGTCTCCTTTTATGCATTGCAATCAATGTCTCACAATGTCAACTTACTAGCTTATTTAAGGTTATGTATATAATCTCTTATGTTATTCGTTGAAACCAAGGTGAACCTTTGTGTTATGGTGGCTAGGCCGATATTCTGGATGGGGCTCCTACTCCAAATAGTGTGAGGTCTAATTGGTACTTCACATCATGGAGACCCCCTATATGTTGGTGGTATCTAGCACCGTCAAAATTCTGGCTCTAGAAGGAGGGTCATATTACAAGTTGTGCCCATTGTGTCTAGTTTTAATCTCTTATGTTTAATGGCTCATCCTAAAATCATATTCTAGGGTTATTTTTCCAATGGATCTAATGGTCAACTTTTCATCCCTGATGAGCCTCTTTAGGACTTGTCTCAATTGAATTTTTATGGTGAGGATGGAACATCCATAACCGAGCATGTTTATGATTTCTTTAAAGTTTGTGAATGTTACAAAATCGATGATAAAGATGTTGTTTGTGTTATTTTCTACCTCACTCTTGAAGTTTGTGTTAATAGATGGTGTCATATCTTACCATCTTCCTCTATTTATTCAATTGATCAATTCCTTAAGGAGATTCATCAATATTTTGATAGTTATTATTACCGAGATGTTCCCAAAAGAATTAATCAACTTAGAATGGAGCCTAATGAATCCATTGATGATTTTTCTAATAGATTCCTTCACTTATGTTGTGAGTTTCTTGAAGAAGATACAAATTGGGATTTCTTTAAAAAAAGTTTGAATATTTGGTACAAATCTCTTTGAATCAGTGTGAATGGAAACCCCTTGATGTTTATATTCTCCCAACTCTTGTAAATCATGATCCACCACTAATTACAGAGGAGGAACCTACGATTCCTTTTGTCCCTTATCCTCCTCCTTTTCCAATACTAATCGGGGCACCTCTACATATTAATGATCAAGTTGGGAAATCTACAAAAAAAATTCCTAATCCATCTTCTCAACCTTTATCCACTTTCCATGATCTTGATGTGATTAAGGATAATTTGGAATGGTTCATGGAAGCTAAGGTGCAGGCCAATCCTATGATCTGTCAAGATGATATTAACACCCGTAACTTTAGTCTTGGATTTGATTTGGATGTTTTTCCTCCTCTATCATCTCATTTACATGATCCCTTGCCCCTTGATCAATATGTGTATGAATATTCTCAGTTTTCCAATCTAGACAATGATCAGGTGCAAGGTGGTCACTTTTGATAGGTAGAGGAGCCAGAAGGTGAGTATTTTATCGATATTTCTTCTCTTTTCCAAAATCCTTCGTATCAAGATTATGTTTTGGAATCCTTGGTTGATTTTGAAATCTAAAAATCTCGTTGATGAATCAAATGAAATTGATTTTCCCAAGAAATCTAAAGTCTTAGAAAACCATCGCCATGATGATTCTGACTCCATTATTGTATGTGATTATGTATGCCTAAGTGCACCAATTTCTCTTTCAATTCCTCAAGAATAATTTGTTTTTAAGATTTATCTCTTGAATATTATTTGTCCCAATAAGATGTTCTTATGGAAACTTTCTCTTCACCTCACTATCCCTTGTGTTCCAATGTTTGTAATGCATTAACTTGTGAAGAAGATACTCCATGCTTTTCAAGTTCACCATCTAATGAGTTGGATTTTGAATTAACACAAGGTAGTGAGGTTATTCAGGATGAAGAGTAAAGTAAAGAAAACATTGAGTATTCTTTCCATCCCTTGTCATTTAAAATTTTGTATCAAGAAAATTCTCCTATCTAAGTTACTCATCGTATTTTTTCAATTGATCCATCCTAAGATGTGAAAATAGAAGAACTTTATGACTTGGGTAACCTATTTGGTGAAGATGTAAATTATGATCAAATCATTGATGTAGATGACCACCATTTGGATAATAATGATTTATTTGAAATTATTGATGGTAACTCTCCACATACCATGCATGATCTGATCTGATCTTCGATATGTCATTCTACAATCTTTGAAAGTTCTAAGACTTGTAAGGGGGTTGAGGAACTTCAAATTCAATTGATGGTTATGTCAATTTCTCATGTCTCTAGTAAGGTCCCTAAAGTAAATAAAATTTGGATATTCTCGCAAAAACTCTTTCCTTTGCAAGGTTTCATTGGATGTAAATTCCTCCTTGAAAGTCTTGTGGTATTTCAAGTATAACTTGGCAATATTTAAAGATTTTGTTTCGAGTCAGATTGAGAATTATGTTTCAATGGATTATTCCTCATGAAAATCTATTATATCAAACTTAGGTTTGGAATTAATGTATGAAGTTGTGAAATTGATCATTTTAAAGACTATCATTGGTCGAAGGATTCATGTCCATCAGATGCTTTTGAAAATAATCAGCTCATAATACTTCTTGAGAATATTTTAATACTAATTATTTTCTTCATGGAACTAAATATCCTTTTCAATATCAATGAATGGGTGTGTTATTTTCTGAATCAAGTTCCTCTCTTTCATTCACTACATCTCAACTGGTTTCATGTGTTTGCCATATTGGTATTCCTTTTTGGTTATGATGATGCTAGTCGGTTTGTAACCAGTCACAAGTAGATAGTTTTTCACATTTAACATAAGAGGAGGATGAATTTTTCATTCAAATCATTTGTAAAGTTGTTCAAATTGAGCTATCTTTGTTGTCTCCTAATCAAATATCTTGTGCCTTAAGCAACCCATCTGATCATGATTCTTGTTCTAACAATTAGCATTCAATTGGTCGTTTTCCCACTACTGTACCTATTGATGGTTGTTTTACACTAATTGATATTTAGGGTCTAACTTCTTAATTTTTAGATACTTTTCAAGAAGTTGAGACACTTCAGCGTTTGTTGGTGGCTATATCAAGTCCTCACTATCTTGAAAAGCCTTAGGAATATGATCAAATTCATTTTCCCTTATAATATTCTCATCCTAATTCCCTGCCATTAATTGAGAAATTATATTTCCAAGGATTTCAAGTGTTTCAAGAGGATTAGTTTGAGTTTCATGATCCAATATATCATCAGTTAGAAGCATCTTACTTAGAAAGTCCATTTTCTAAAAGAAAGTTAAGATCTCTCTTGATGTGTGCTAAGAAAAATAATATAAGTACAAGTACATTCACAAGGAATAATCAAGGTTTGTTTGATTATTTTTTTCATCGAGAAGGTAAGGTGGAAGTTTGGGTAAAGTCATGTGATATGACACATATTTATTCTTTTAAGAAAGACCTTGAATGTTTTGTGCAATATTTTCAAGTTTCTATCTTTTTTGTTGCACATTATCATATATTGGTTGTATTTTCTCTTTTCTCTATGTTTGCAAGTTGGGACTTATTACAGCCACTTCTTTGGAAATATAATTACACTTAGCCCTGACCTTCTAGCCGGTTAGGTTAGGGGTAGGCTTAGTTGCATCTAGTTTCCTTTGCATTGCATAGACCTTCTTTCCTACTCTCCATCTAGTCTTTACATATGTTTTGTTTTAGTATGATGATTTTGGGTTTAGTATCCATTTGCTTTGTCTCTTGTTTATGCTTTTGGTTTCGTTATGTCTCTTCTTTTGTGTTTTCTTAATAAGAATTTCCATGAAAGATGCTCCTGTTTGGCTCAAAAGGCAATGTGACAAACTTGAAAAGGGAAATTGTGATGACAAATAATGCTTGGTCAATCTATTACTTCTTCTCTATCTCGGTTTACATATCTTTAAAATCAATGATGTCAAAATGGAAAATATGATCCACTCGAATGGAAAGCGTTTGGTTGAACTATAAATCTTGTATCTATTCTAGGATCCTCATTCCTTAACTTGGCATTGTAAGTAAATAATGTTTTTCTTACCGATCCAATCAAGTAGAGAAAGGTAGGGTGGAATAAATTAGTGAGAAAACCAATATCATAGGTCCATATTACCTTCTATGAAGGAACAAACTCGCTCTCAATAAGTCAGGATCCCTCTTCCACCCATGAAATAAATATGTGCATAAGCACAATTTTATAAATAAAATTAATCAAGGGTGAAAGAAGAGAAAGGATTACTACACAGAGAGGTGAAACAAGTAACATTGCCAGGGTAATATTCAGGCTCGTTGGTAGAAAAGTGATATTTATGTTCCTATAGTGACTCTTCCAAGGTACTGTCTAGGTCTACTGGCATCAGAGCAACACAAAACATGAAAAATCATATTCTGGTTATCTTAAAGTCACAGTGATATATTACCCTTTCCTAAATCGAAACAATTGTGATTTTGCAAGTTCTGATATATGTTCAACTGAGTAAGGGAATGGAGGGGACTATATCTCTAATCGAGTTAAGTAGTGAAGACAACTTATTCCACAAGATGAATCATTACTTCCTGAAAGACTAAGATCTTTCACTTAGATAGTAAACCTAAACATAGAAGCTGGAGTTCTACTAGTGCGTCGCTAAGTGTTGACACTCCGATGAACACCCTTCAAAATTTTTCCTACACTTGAATTTTGGAGCATATTAAGGATCTTACAATCTATTGTTCCATAATCTCTTCATAGTTGATTGATGCTTTGTGAAATGTTTAAGTCTTCTTCTTAGGTTCTACTTGTCAAAGTCACTTTCTCACACATGCACAGTCTTGGTTGAACCCATGCACGCTTTCTTTATGTAAGATTAAACAAACATGGAATCATCCATAAAGATAGTTCTTGTTTGATCTTTAGCTCATGTTGATATTCAGTGCACACTTTCAAGTCTTCCTCACCTTGGTTGCGTTTGTACTTCTATTTTCATGATTTTTCTCAACTGTCATATTTTACCCACTTTCGCTTCCACAAGTGTCTCTTTCACATTTGTGACTATCATTTTGACTTTATTCACTTTAATAAGTGAAATTTTAATGTTATCTTCACTCTGGCATGTGTCACTTTCAATGTCATTTTTATTTTGCAAGTGCCGTCTTCTTGTTTTCCTCTTGTCATAGGTGTCGCTTTTGTTGTTTTCACTCCTACATGTGTCACACCTTTTCACATCACCAAAGCTAGTTTTGGCACACTCTTCTACATTATATGGTCTTACATATCATTATAATATGCGATAGACACATTCCTATAGCTTAGTGCACCTTTTGGTCTCATTCGACACTTTTTTCGTAACTTGTGTTCTAAGTGTCGTAATGTGTCATTTCAACTGTCACACTTAGAAATAAGTATTTCTTTGTTGTCATTTCAAGTTGAGATTGTTATCCATGAGTCATGTGTATCCTTATTGATTTTATTAATGGTTTTCATGTGTGTGATCCAAGTTTGAGCTATATTCTGATGCATTCCCTATATTACTCTACTAGTCCCAAACTTAGTCATTTTTTATCTCTTCTTTCTCCTTTAGCCCAATGCAAGTTCTAAAGGCACTAACCCTCTTACTAGGTGATGAGTGAAAATTATTCATGAGCCTCATTGATGTATCTTTTCCTCCCATACTTTTACATTAAGTCTCTTCTAAGGTTTCCTCCCTCACACATTGCATTATTACTTCATAGGATAAGTGACCTAGCCTTTTGTTGCCTCCCTTAGTGAAAAGAGCATTCCATATGAACAAGAAACCACTGTTGGATAGAAGAGAACCATCCCAAGCCTAGGTTCATTTTGGAACAATGAAGTGCGCTTTGTAACAACAAAGATCCTCTATCTATTTAAAAGTGCATGCACAACCATGAAGCTTGAAGCCTTCACCCTTCCCTCTTCCCTTAGGGTGCATGGCACAGTCATGAAGCATGAAGCCTTCATTCTTCTCTTTCCTTAGGGTGCATGGCACAATCCCGAAGCACAAAACCTTAATCCTTGTATTTCCTTAGGGTGCATGGCATAGTCAAGAATCAGAAGCCTTCATCATTCCCTCTTCCCTTAGGGCACATGGCGCAGTCACGAAGCCTAAAGCCTTCATCCTTACCTCTTCCCTTAGTGTGCATGGCATAGTCATGAAGCCTAAAGGCTTAATCCTTCTCTCTTCCTTTAGGGTGCATGACATAGTCTTGAAGCACAAATCTTTCATCCTTCCCTCTTCGATGCTAGGTAAATTTGACTCAAGATAGAGTCAAAGTTGACTAGGTTAAACAGTGATGGTTTTGGGGCACATGGTATTGTGCACCCATAGTATTCTGCCCGTGGTATTATATGTTATGGAGCTTATAAAAGGTTGGAAGGACTTCATTGTAATGCAAGACCTGGAGGTGAGCGATGAAGGCTTAATTGTTTAGATTGGCCAAGGTTTTGGCCAATGCTAATAAGATCTTATTAGGTTGGTTTTTTCCCTAGATTTGGGGTTTTCCCGGATAAACAGTTATGTTTATGTGTTTATGGTTGTTGCTGGTTATTTTTATATTTATTCCTCTCAGTAATTATTTATGTTATGCAATAAATTTCTTAACATTCCACTATGCACTATGTGCTCAAGCCTTGCTTAGACCCTTCCTCTTTAGCATATGGTGCAATAGGAAATGTTGAAGGAGGCCTCCTCTCAGCTCTTGAATAGTCAAATTGATCTAAACTTAAAAAAAAAAATGCAATAAATTACAGATATAACCATAAATACAGTGATGAAATAGAAATAACATGTCATTTAATTAATATTAGAATACTAGAATATCTTTACAAATAGAATGGAAATAAACTAACTTAGGCAATGGTAGCTTATCTCTAAGAAGCGATGTGGCGACTACATGCCTATGAACTGTGTTACAATGAGGCTTAAGGGCCTATTTATTATTTAACAATAAGATAAAAACATAAACAACACAAACCCTAACCCTAGGAGATGTAACACCAAGAGTTTGTGGGCCCCGTTGGGGTTAGTTGGGTATCCAACTTCCTAGGGGATTGAATGATTAAATGGATTTATGGCCAACAAATGGGTGAGTAGGTGGTGGATGAACAAAAACCAATGGCTTGTGCTTCTTGAGCTTTCTGGTTAGATCTATGTGTTGGGTGGGTGGTCCAACATACGGAAGGAGGTTTTGTGACAATAGAAGGAGGTTGGCTTTACAAAACCTTAATGCTTAAATGTGATGCAAGTGAGAACAACTTGGTCATATTATCTTTGTTTGGTGCGTATGATACCTTGTTGGAAAGGTATCCTTGAATACTATAGTATTTGTAGCAGCAATTATGGGCCTTTAGCAGACCTGAAAACAACGTTGTTTATGGGGTTAACACTACTCCGGTAGTTCAGGTTCCAAAAAAATGCTAAAGATAATAAATGCTGAAATAAACAAGGAAACAGATGAAATCGACTAGAGGTATAGGTGGAATAGACAAGTGGCCACCAATATCCACCTAGATCAGTCCTCCCCCCATAGGAAGCAATGGTCCCCATTACATGCAGTGCCTCCATGAGGTAAGGAATTTTTTTTTGACCCTGGTCCCTATTGAACCTCTTGCCCTGGTGAAGAAGTTGGCCTACTTTGACAAATCAATAGAGTTGGATCCTCCGTTGGCAAGTGGTCTTGATCTGCGTGTCCATGAGATGATCAGTTGTGGCATGTTCCATGTAGTCCGAGTTGAGCTATGGTGGTGTGAGTTTTTCTGAAAAGTCGGATGTCTCCAACAATGGTGGAAAGTATGGCCGAAAGCGGTCAACATTGAACACTAGGTGCACAAACTAAGGAACAGTTGGATGCTAAGCTCGAAGGCATTGTCATCGACAACCTTGGTGATAGTGTATGTCCCATATCAGAGTGGGTGAAGCTTGCAGTCTGGTACAGTGAGGCACTCCTTTTGTGAATGTAGCCAAACTTTGTCACCCACATGGAACTTGTGTGACACTTGATGTTGATCATGGCGTTGCTTGTACTTATAATTGGCTCTATTCGATATATCATGGACCTGCTGACGGATGTGTTGAATATGCTCAATGAATTTGTTAGCCCTGTTGACTTTAGACTGGATGTGAGCCGAATCTTTTTGAGTGGCTTCAAATGGTATGGCGACATCAATTAGACATAAGGGTTGAAATCCCATCCCTACCTGAAAGGGGTTGTAGCCCATTGAGCTATGGAGAGCTTTGTTGTAGTTGTGTTGGACATAGTGGAGAATTTCATCCCATGTGCATGGATGCTTCAAATTATACATGCGCAAAATTTGTGTGATCATATTGTTGACAACATCTATTTGGCCATCAGTTTGGGGATGGAAAGTCATGGAATTATCAAGTTTTGTATCCATCATCGACCATAGAATTGACCAAAATGCAGTCAGGAATTTTTTGTCTCGATCTGAGACAATGGACTATGGGATTCCAAAGTGTACCCACACTCGCTCAAAAAAGAGCTTAGTAATGGACTATGTCTAAAAGTGTCTCACTGTGGTAAGCCATTGGATACTGCTATTAAGTAAGATCTGCACTAATAGCATAGTTAGACGCGTATGTTTCAATCTCAAATTGTTGCTGCAAGTCTGGTAATGTGAGCAGTGGTGCATAAGAGAGGCAATGCTTCAACTCAGCAAATGCCTTATGTTGGGTTTCAGAACAAAAAAAAAAAATTGCTTCATCCTTGGTGACTTGACTTAAAGGCCAAGGGATATGAGAGAGCCCCAACATGAACTTGTGGTAGAAATTGGAAAGACCCAGAAAGATGCAGAGCCCTATTAGAGTGGTTGGGGCTGGCCAATCCCGAATGACTTGTATCTTGGTTGGGTCCACATGCACACCCTTCTCATCAATGATGTAACCTAGATATTGAACTTGGGTTATGCCAAAAGTGCATTTCTCCAAATTGGCACACAACTTGTGTTGTCGCAGGGTTTGAAGGACTTGTCGATTATGGTGGAGGTGCTCTTCCCAAATCTGGCTGAAGATCACCACCATGAATGCATTAGTGAAGGGTCGCAAGATGTCATCCATCAATCTCATGAATTTTTTGGGGGAATTCATCAACTCAAAATGCATTACCAACCATTTGGAAAGGCCCTCCTTGGATTTGAATACAATCTTCTACAGATCAGAGGGTTTGATAGGCACTTGGTGATAGCCGGACTTCAAGTCAATCGTGCTAAAATAATTGGCCCTCTTGGGCTGGTCTAGAAGGTCATCAATATATGGGATTGGGTACTTATTCCGGACAGTGATCTTGTTCAACACCTGATAGTTAATATAGAGTCGTCAGGTCTCGTCCTTCTTCTGTACCAATACAATCAGGCTCCCACATGGTGATGAGTTTGGCATGATGTTCCCTTTTTGCAACAGCTCTTGAACCTGCCTCTTGATCTCATCGTTCTCCAGAACAGAGTGTCAATAGATCATTCCATTGGGCAGCGACACACCCGAGGTTCAATCGATGGAGTGCTTGACCTGACAGTGCAGAGGTACCCTTATAGGTGAGGTGAAAATGTCCCTGTACTCCTCCATGACCTTGTCCATTTATTGTTGTTGTGCAATGAAGATTTGCCTAGAAGTCGTGGCGAGAACCTTCTTCTTTCCCTAACGGCATATCATAAGGAAAACAAATTTCTTGGTCTGGGAAATAATCCTAATGCATTGTTTTGCAATGATCAAAGAGATAGTGGTAGGCTGGGCTACCTCCGGTATAATGTACAACTTATTTCCCAAAGTAATAATCACAGAGTGAGTTCTAGACTCATATACATCATGTCACTTCCACAAATATGGTTGTCCTAATAATACATCACAAACTTCAAGAGGAGAAACATCACACAATACATCATTTGTGAAGGGCTTCATGTTGTAGGCAAGGCGACACTACTGGTTGACGCAGAGATCTCATCCTTGGTGAAGCCACCCAATGGTGTACGGTTGTGGATGTGTTGTCATTGGTAGGACTGACTGCTTCACGATATCTACTGAAATGAGGTTCTTTTAGCTCCCGTTGTCGATAATGAACTGCAACAGAGAACCCTTCACCCACATCTGTGAGTGGAAGAGGCATTCCCCCTCCTCTGGATCTTTAGGCTCATTCTTCTGGATCTTGGTGGTGGCCATGTTGGCACTAGGCTCTATGTCAATCATCTTCTTCCCTTTGTCATTCCCCTTGTCGGGTTCTGACTTAGAGTTGGAACATGCGTTTGATTCAGAACCCTTCAACTCTGCCACCAGTGACTGCTTGGCCCGACACTCACTTGTGTTGTGAGTGGAGCTCTTATGGAACTCACACCATTTTCATGTGTCATTCTTTGGCTTCATGGTGTTTTTGTTTGCTTACAACTTCGAGAGTTTTACTGGGTCTCCCCACCTTGGATTTGACATTTTCTCTATGGTTGGGGGTGCATTTTCCTTACTTCAGATTCAAAAATCCAAAGTCTCGCTTCTTCTATTTAAACTTTTTCTCGATCTTGACAGCATATCGGTGTTCCATGCCGAGCGAGTAGATGTCCGGGAACTCCACCAGTCTTCGATGTACTTATGTAAATAGTTGTGGTACTTGAGTACCAAATTCCGCTCAGAATCCTTGATACCCAACTTCATGCGAAGGGTATGGAAAACATTTGTTAACTCTGACACATCTCGGTCCCTCCCCTGCCATAGCATGGTCCACTTTATGTATTTATATTCATAGCTCCCAACAGGGTAATATTGTTCCTTGATGGTGTCTTGGAAAGAATCCCAAGTGGGTGTGGCTAAAAACAATAAGGATTCACTCTCATCCTTTTGTTCACAGTAGGTTTCCCACTAGACCTTGATGTGTGGGGCATCTTTGAGAAATGAAAAAGTAATATTTTCCCAGTTAGAAAAGTCATGAACTGAAAAATATCCTTCCAATAGATTTAACCATTTATCTACGACATGCATTTATCTGGCCCTCAAATATGGGAATATCAAAGTTAACTTGTACCTTAAAAGGAGTGGTGCCTCCAGAGTGGTTGTTGGATGAAGAAGCATCGCCTGTGGGTAGTCGTCGAAGGATTTGGGAAAAGTTATCCATCATCACGTTCCTCTGTCACTCAAGGGCTTCCTCAAGCAATATTTGGAAAGGATCTCCAACACCCTTGTCTTTGTTTTCTTCTTCCATGGGAGGTCTTTGGGGTTTTTAAGGCTAGTCTTGCAAAGGTTCGACCAGATCGAGCCCTAAGTCCTTATACCCTGACCTCGTTGGGGACATGAAAAGAAAAACAGAGATCGAGCATACTACTTTGATACCACTAATCTGAACTTAAACATGAGTGCAACAAATTACAGATATAACCATAAATACAAAGATGCAACATAAACACAACTTCATTTCATTAATATCAGAATACTAAAATATGCTTACAAACAAAATGGAAATAAACTAGCTTGGGCGATGGTAGCTTATCTCTAAGAAGAGATGTGGCGGCTACATGCCTCTAAAATATTTTAGAATGAGGCTCAAGGGCCTATTTATTTTTGAACAACAAGAGAAAACCCTAAACAACCAAAACCCTAACCCCAGGAGATGTAACACTAAGAGTTTGTCGGTCCCAATGGGGTTAATTGGGCAACTATCTCCCGGGGTCGTAACTTGGTTGTATTATCTCTGTTTGGCATGTACGATACCTTGTTGGAAAGGTCTCCTTGAGTAATACAATATTTGCATAAATGATTATGGGTTTGTAGCAGGCCTCAAAAAACACTGTTTAGGGGGTCAAAACTGCTCTGGAAGTTCACAACTTGAAAAACTGCTAAAAATAGAAAATGTTGAAATAAACAAGGAAATAGATAAAACTGACTAGAGTTCCATGTGGAATAGGTGGGTGGTCACCAATATCCACTTGGATCACAAATTGTGTTTTCCAAGTTTTCCTATTCTTTCCTTTTAGGGTGCATGGTGCAACCTTAAGAAAAACTCCTTCCCACCTTATCCCTTCAGCTTCCTCAATGCGCTAAACCAAGGAGAGATCCTCTTGATAGTGCAAGGCATAGTAAAAATGAACAGTGGAGCCTTCCCAAGCCAGTGATTAGTTTTACTATGTCCTCCAAATCAAGCCTCCTTTTTTCTAACCCTCTCATGGGCCTATCATGAGTTGATCATTCCATGAGCTAGGTGTGATAGAATAGATGTTTTTAAGACTAATTTCATTTTTTCATGAATTATTTTCATTGAAAGGAGTATCTTCCTAGCTTAACAAGGTAACTCCCAAAGAAGATAACAGGGAGAGAGCATAAATAAACACTTGCATAGAAGAAGAACAAAAGAGAGCTATCATGGAGACATGAAGCAGATCATGGACCAAGATAGGAAGAATACATCGCATGATGGCATAGAGGATTCAAAAGATCATTCAAGACCACTTGGATGGTGAAGATAAGAAAAAAATTGGATCTTTCATGAAGATGAAGCACATATCAGATCTAACATTGAGAATCCAAGATGAAGCAACAAGGAAGACAACTTAGCATTTCCATCTCATCATGAAGTCCATGACATCATTGTCAATTTGTAACTTGTACATGTGTCATTATAATGGTCAATGTTTGTCCACGTAGAATGTAATGGTGTTATTATAAAAGGGAAAAAGACAAAATGTGATGTGTGGAAGTCCAAGAGTCATATGTGGAATGTGAAAAGTCACTTAGTCATATATGGAAAAAAGTGTCTTTAGGAGAAGTCCAAAGGTCACGTGGAGAAGTGAAAAGGTCATTTAGAAGTTCAAAAGTTGTTTAGAAGTCCAATGGACACATTATAAGTCCAATATTCATGAGTGAAAACCATGAGTCAAGGGGAGATGAAAGGTCATTCATCTTGCTATAAAAGTAACCTCATAACTCAAGAAAAATTCTTTTGGAGGCTTAAGCGTTGAAGAGCTATTCTTGGCTTTTCTACTCAGCATGGGAGAGAATAACTATTCTTTTGAGAAGCAAGTAGTGACTTAATGTTCCACTACTAGAACTAGTGGTACATCATTATAATTATGTACTTGGATATTTCACCTAATTGAAATTCAAGGAGCTGACACATTTTCATGCATGTATCACAAATGTTGTAAGAATGTTCTTGGGATGTTTATGGTATATGTTGTGTTCATATGTACTAAATAAATTGAACTATTTCGGTTTCTTTGGTACTCATCTAGTTGAATGTGTGTTGTATTCACTTTAAAAATCGTTATGTGAGCTATTTTGCTAACGAATATTTTCATGCTCTTGTGTGTCTTTCTCAGGTTAGTATTATTACTTCCTTCTAGAGACGATCTCATTTCCCACTCATGAAGGTCTCCTTTTACACATTGCAATTAGTGTCTCATAATTTCAACTTACTTTCTTATTCAAGGTTTACGTATATAATCTCTTATGGTATGCATTGACACCAAGGTGAACCTTTGTGTTATGGTGGTTGGTTCGATATTCTAGATGGGACTCCTACTCCGAACTATGTGATATCTAATTGGGAATTCACATTGGGGGGATTCCCTGTATGTTGGTGGTATCCAACATCATCAACAAGTGGCAATTTTGGTTTCTCATAAGAATAGTATCACAACATAAGTCACTGCCAATATCTTCTTCAAATAAGAGTTTGGGTATATTTTGGAACCATCATATTAGATTAGGATAAAATATTCCTTAGTGCATTCTACTTGATCCTTTAGTCATGTTAGACGCCAAGCTCACCAAGTCCACTGCCTTCCACCCCCATATTGGCGGTCAAACATAGGTCCTCAATAGAATGATTGGGCACATATTGTGGGTGTACAACTCCAATCATCCACAGACATGGGATGAGAGTCTTCCCTATGTCCAACACAACTACAACAATTCTCAAGCTCAATTAGCCACAACCCCTTTTAGGTGGGCCTCAGATTTCAACCATTGTGTTAAATTTTTGTTGCAATTCCCATTGCAACTACATAGGTCAAATATACACATGTTCAGTCTAAAGTCGATTAATCCACCAAGGTTATTGAATGCATTCAACACATCCACCAAAAGGTTCATGATATCTTGCATAAATCCAATACTAAGTACAAGAAAAGACATGATCAACATTGGGTGCCACATAAGTTTCAAGTGGGAGGGAAGGTTTGGTTTCATTTGCAGAAAGAATGACTTGCAAGATCCCAGCTTTGACCACTCTGATACGGGCCTTACACCATCACCAAGGAATGGGTGACAACGCTTTCTAGATCAGTATCCCCCCATTCCTTTTCCTATACCCAGTATTTACTGTGCACCACCTTCAGTCATGCTTTCCACCATTGTTGGACACATCTGACATTGTCGAGAAGCTGATATTAATATATCTCAACCCAAATTGCATTGAACAGACCAATAATTGATTAGATCATGGACACATAGAATAATAACATTGACAAACAAAAGATCCAACTGTATCAGCTTGTCAAAGCATGTCAGTTCCCTGCACTAATGCAAGTGACTCACCAGGGACCAAGTTCACAAAAAGTTTCCCCATCTCATGGAGGCACTCAATGCAATGGGGACCATTCCTTCCTAAGGGGGAGGACTGATCCAAGGTAATGTTGGTGGTCACCCACCTATTCCACTTGGCTCCCAACACAATTTCTTATTAGTTTCCTATTTTTTAGCATAATTTCTTATTTTGATAAAAAAAAAAATTTGGTTTTTAGGTATTGAACTTATGAAGCCTTTATGAGGCCCTAAATGACGTTTTTTTGGAGAAATAGAAAAATGTATATCAATGACTAATTTTGTAGTCAAAAAAATTATCCTCAAATAAACCTTTCTAATGAGCTATTGTGTGCGCTGAACATAGATTTTATTCTAAAGTTACGACCATGGGAAATTGATGTTCCAACTTACCCCATAAGGGCCCTTAAGCCTTTGATGTTTCATCTCTTAGGGTTAAGGTTTTAGATTTTTAGGGTTTCTCATTTTTTATTCATGATAAAAATTCCCCAAATCCTCATTGTAACATTGTTCAAAAGGCATGTAGCCATCATATCTCTTTTCAAAGATAAACTACCACCACTCAAGCTAGTTTGTTTTCATTCTACATGTAAATAGTTTTCAACATTTGTTATTTATTAATTAGAGCTTAGTTTACTTGTATCTTCATTTTTTTGTTTAAATATGTATTTCATTTCATTCCTTCATAAATCCATATCAGTACCACCATCCTCACTTAGAATGACTATTATGTCGTGAGTGAGCGACACATTTCTCTAGAAAATAATAGTTGTAAGGGTTAGCTTGATTAGAACATGCTCACTTGTAACACATTTCTCTAGAAAATAATAGCTATAAGGGTTATCTTGATTAGAACATGCTCATGTGCCAATTCCATAGAGATATCAAGATCAAATCTCATAAGTTCCTTGGGTTTGTCATCCACCTATATGATTAATGGTCAATATGCCATACGTCTAGAAATTATAAGGAAGGAGGAGGGATCCATGATAGTTGACATGGTGCTAATGCTTCCATTCTTTGGTTAAGTGTGTCAAAGTGAGGTGAAATTACACACTCTCTCTCCCTCTCTCTCTTTCCACATGCATGCACACATAAAGTGTTTAATCTCACCTCACTTTGACACACTTAACCAAACACTGCAAACATTGGTACCATGTCAACTATCATGGAGCTCTCCCCCTTGAGGTCAAGCAGTATAGCTAACTACACTAAGAAATATCAGATACTTGATAAATGACTCAATACTAAAATAATGAGTCTTAGAGGATCTCCATTCATCACCAACAATAGGTCATTTTGGCTTTCATAAAACGTATGAAAGAATTGAGAACTCATTATTTTAAGGAGAAAAATAGACACCCAAGATTTTTTGGCATCTTGTGACATTTTCCAAAGAAACAAGGTAGAGATAATGAAGATACCAGGGGAATTGCAAACACTACCAATCCCAAGTCTAGACAAGCATTTGAATGTATTTTATCTAGGGCTCCCAAAGGATAGTAAAAAATCAGTGATCATGGGGCTTATTGATTTTCTTTTAAAAGATGTTAATTTTTATGTCCCATCTCATCCTTTCAATCCTTCCTAAATTTCCCATATATTCATAGATCATATCTTTAATCTAGATGGTATGACCACTTCCATTGTCTCAGATTAAGGCCCCACATTTGTTAAAATATTTAGATGAATAGGAACTAATTAAGTTCAACTTGCTATAATGTGTATATTAGGTAAAAGTGTGTTTCTTTAGTATGCATTAATTATATCATAATCTGGAAGTCATCATCTGTTCTAGACATAAAGTGATCCGATGACTCATATTCTCCCCAAAACTAATGACAATTCATCCATGTGTTAACACCCAATTGGTCCATGATCTCTATTTAAAGATCATTAATGATCTCTTAATGCAAAAGAAATTCATTTGCATTAATAAAATTGTCTGAAGTGGCCACATTGGTTGGGGTTGTGGATTGTTTTCCTCTTAAATGGTTTTAAAGATGCAAAAGTATTGGCATTATGATATTTGATCTAGTTATGTGAGTGGTTATTGCAGGTGTTCTTCCAATATGGAATACCTTGTTTTCCCAAACATGGTATCAGAGCTTGATTGAAAAGTTATGTAATGCCCCTTTCTAACCCTGAGAAGCAAAAGGAGGTGATTCATAGCCTATATATATCCCATGGGCTATTGATAGGGAAAATAAAGGGGTCATCATAATAAGTTAAATAATAATTAAATAAAAGGGGAAAACGGGGAAAGAGATTGACGAGGGATATGACATGAATTATTGAGAAAGTTGACAGGGAGCTCTAAGAGTTGTCGTGAATAGGGTAAAACCCTAGTATTTCCACTTTCAGTTTTGAAAGACACAACCTAGTTGAAAATCATTGGTTTCAGTGTTGAAAACACACCCTAGTTGAATATCATCAATTTCAGTGTTGAAAGACACACCCTAGAAGATCCAACATTTTCCACGGCTGGATCATTGATTTGTAGGTTGAAGATCTATTTAGAGGGCTAAATTTATTCATTTTATTGTGCTTATTGGGAGGATGAGATTATGAATTTACAGGGCCAAGCTCATTGATTTTTCTAAGGTCATATCGTAGATCTACAAGGTTGAGATCATTTATAGGATTAAATTGGTTTTCGAGATAGAGGGTCAGTCTAGTTATCTTCCCTAGTTGAGGTTCTTGAGTGTACTATATCGATTCGAAGTAATAAATACAGGGGGTCAAACTTCACCACATTACTAGGGATGATTAAAGTTTGAGTTGATAACAGGGGCTAAGTTCATCCTCTATTCAAATTGGTTGAAAACCGACCACATTAAAAATTAAACAAGGGTTGAACCTGCCAAAATTATAATATTGAATTCCTTTACACAGAGGCCCAAATCAATCTGATGAAGTAGAATCAAGGAGCCACATAATTTGCAAGGATCAAATCACTTGAAAAGTTGTGGTAATTTCGATAGGAAACAAATGTTGGGTTCTAGTGTTGGAAATATAACCGCATCCTAAAACATAGATCAAGGATCAATTTCTTATTATTGAAACCCTTGAATCCAAATCGCCAATTTCTTAGTAGGAGAAAGGAAGGACTATTATCACAAGACAAACTGTAGGTGCATGGGCTATAACTTTCCATGCATGGAGAAGATTGCATAAAAATGAATATGCTGGGGTCAAAGCACTAATAGAATATATTGAGCGGTTATTCTTCTGGCCACACACAACACTTCCATTTGTCAAGACCGCATTACACTTCATGTAAAAGTGGTATCAGGGTAACAAAAATATTCAAGAGACTATATATTCTACAAGAAAATTCGCTCTACCACAAGCCAAGTGATCCATTCATAGTTGGGCCAATAAGCCAAAAATGTTAACTTCCCGAGGCTATGTGCCCACTAGTTGAGAGGGATGAATATTGATTGAAGTGTCACTTTAACGAGGACCATAATACTCTGGGCAAGGCATCATAATAGGTTTTGTCTCTATGTTTTTCATGTAATTTCTCCAAAGAGTAAATATAGTGCCTAAATTTGTGGAATTTTCCATTCCTGGATTTTTTCTTTTATTTGATTGCTGGTGGATTCCACCATGTAAATTTTTAGCAAATTTGTGGTGATTCTTAAATAAAAATTAATTCCCTAATCTCTAATTCAAAACACTAAATTCATAGAAAATACTGATAAGGGATATTACAATGGTATCAGAGTTGATGTTCCTACCATCCTAAAAGGGTTAATAGTGGATGATTATAAGAGATTAAGGGGACATAACATACATAAAGAAGAAAAAGGTGCAAGAAAAAGAAAAAGAATAGATGGGGGATCGTTAATATCAACCTTGGGAAAGCTTCAAATACATTTTGAATGAGTAAGCCAAAGGTAAACAAGATTTACTTCACAAATTAGATGGAGGACGATGTGAAATGGATTAGATGGTGAACAAAGGGCAACAAGAGGTAGCTCAAGATCTAAATGAACTTACTCGGTTCATGGCTAGTCTCCACAAAACTAGGTCCAATAATGCAGCAAGAGCTCACACAGAAGCTACAACATGTTAGGAGGAGATGATAATCACCATTTTGAAGCTAATAACTCCACCATTCTAGTACTCCCACTAGTAAAAGTGATCTCATTAAGACCTCTCATTCCTAAATTCACGGAGGAGTCAACAAAGAACCAATAATAGAAGATAGAAAACTTCATGGAATACCTAAGGGACTATGAGGCAATGGGATTAGATATATAGAATGTCATGTCGCTCCAAGAATTTAATGCTATCAAGCATAGGAGCAAGTCGAGGGAGCATAAAAAAATAGTGGAAAGATAGTGAGGTTTTGAAGAAGGTTAGGAAAATAAACATTTGATCTTTCAGTGGATCTACCACAATATCAGTGAGAGAGTGGATGCATAAGTTGGATACTTATTTCCAACTAAAACCCATGAGGGAGTTTGAGGTCAGTTAGTATTCCACACTATATTTGGATGGTGAGGCACATGAGTGGTGATAACATGGGATGATCACGTTGGGTCATGCCCATATCACCTCTTACTTGGATTTTATAGATAGATTAATCCAAAGGTTTGATAAGAAGGACAACAGATGAATTTTAGGGACTTTGCACAATTGAAGTGGATAGGGAGTCCACATAGTTTTATTTCAGAATTCTAGAGATTAGTCATGATGGTTATAGATATATCTGAGAAATGGTTGGTGATGTTGTTCACAAAGGGGCTATATGAACCATTGTGTTTATATGTCAAGGATTTTAAGCCTAACACACTGCAGGAAGATATTTCCAATATGCAAGACATGGAGGCTATAACACCTAAAAATAAAGCATCTCCTAAAACCCAACCTCTTCAACGGGATAAAGATAAGCTACCTTCTGTTGAGAATTGGGTAGGGAAAAGATTAATTCAAATTCTCTTACATGATAATTGCTTTTGTTATATCTTTACTTATTATATTTGTTCATCGTTATTATAATTTTCAATACATCAAACAACTATCAAAACAATAACATCAATGACACAATAGTTAGGCTCCAAGCCTTGTCTATAACCTCTTGTCACGCGGAATGAGTCGATCTTGCGGACAAGATAGACCTTCCTAGAATCTAAAGAAGACCTAATGACAAGCAAATCAAACAGACACTATCTTTCTCTAAATGTGCTTTTATGAATAATGGCAAACAAATGTTTTTAAGGCCTACCTCATGTCCAACGCAAGTTTGGGGATGCCTTCGCTCCTTTGATCCAAGTAAGTTTCTTTGTCGCAAACCTGCAAACACAAACAAAGCAAACGATTAAATAGCACCTGAATAACCAGTATTATAAAACATATTTAACATGAAAGTCAAGGAGTCCATGAAACAAATAACATGAGATACTTGTTGAGAAAAATGAGCTTGATTGTATTAATTCAAAAGAAGAAGAACTTTACAACCTTTGCCTTGACGCTGTACAAGCTCCTCCCAGGGTCCAACAAGAAGTCTCCTCTACTTTGACAAGCTTCAATCACTCCCCAATGAAGCCAAAAAGGTATGTGATCTCTCCTCTTAAGCTCAAATAGGAAGTCTTGATTTCACCAGCATTTACCCTAAAAAATGTTCAGCTTCTAACCTCCCTAGCCACTAACCCAATGGCTCAATTTATAGTGCAAATGGAGGGCAGTTACTAGGTCCTCCTTCAAAGGGATAGAATCCTCCTTCAAAGGGATAGCTCCTCCTAACAAGGGATTAGCTCCTTCTCTTTTGGGATGCATGAACCACTTG
>APFE030086475.1:123903-143726 GCA_000404065.3 Pinus taeda
AAGTAGCTATATCTTGTAGTAGGAAATAAATCCAATTGTAATTGATATAATCTGGGAAGCTCCTCTTAAAGGAGTCAATCACGAGATCATGTCCGAACCTTTAAGACAATCAAGTCTGTCTCATTGGGAAAGATAGAAGATTTGCGCGTATTATAAACGATAAACCTCGGATTAACCATTGTCGAGGAACCTAGGGTCACTTGTTGGTAAACCTCAGATTGATCATGTCGAGGAGCCTTCAAGGGGATTGAGCTTTGTTACTTTTCCCTTGCACATAGATCGGATTGTAGACTATTCTGCCAATTGTATTTGTTACTATTGGTAACCTTAGTGTCCATAAAATTAAGATTATTTCCTAAGGTGACGGTGAAGGACGGGTCTCACTATACCTGGAGCAGACATCGACTAGACTCACTTGGACTCTCTGGGGGGTTCTCTTCACTCGAGACGGTTTTGTGAAGAAACTTGTGCCAGTCTGTTTCATTAAGTAGGTTGTCAGGGTAACTGTTCCAACCGCCCTTTCTGTATTAAATTCTATGACGTTGGTTTCATCACTAACTAGTGTTTTTTGTACGGAAAGTTATTGTTTGTGTGTGGTTTGAACTCTTAGATTTTTTAGGCGTGTGATTCAATTGTTTGGTTCTTTAGAGACTTTAGGTGGTTTTATTGAGATTTTCTTTGTTTGCCTGTGAGTAATTAAATATTTAATCGTGGCTGAATTACTGGGACAATCACATAGACTTCAGGGGCAACCTCCTGAGTATACACCAAGCCAGCTTGAAGGGCTACGAGCTTATCACCTAGTGACAGTAGAGCTGGGTCACCAGAAGCCGGGGAGTCTTCCTTAATTGTTCATCCTGATTATCAAGTACAGACAACGGAGTATATTTTTGAGCCAATTACACTTTCCGAAGTTACTGGTAGTTTTTCTCCTACTAGTGAATTAGCTGAAGAACCTGAAATTTCTGAGCCTGAAACTGAACTTGCTCCTACTCCATCCTCAGGATTTGCTTCTCCAACTTCTAGTGGTCCTGGTTCACCCAGGGTAGGAAGTATCGTTACCCAAAATCTTCCTTTTGGACTCATTTCTATTGAAGAACTTGTTAGTCTGAACGAAGATATAACTCTCCCTAAAAATCAACCGACTTTAGAACTTAGGGAGCATGAATCAATTTTCTACAGTCCTTTTAGGAGTGATGCTTGGTATGTATCATTGACAAACTTTTTAGAAAACCCGGGTCTTAGTTTTTCACCACCTCGAATTCCTTTTCATCCTACACCCAGAGGTTATTATCCTCCTTTGAATATGTCGAGACGGTCATCTATGTTTTCCCAAACACCGAAAACATTTTTATATGGCGGTCCTTCTGTTCCTTCGAGGTATCAGTCACTCACTGGTACTTTTTCAGGAGTGTCTCCTCGACCAATTGAACATGAGATATCAACTGGTAATAATGGAACTCAAGCGTCGAGCATAGAATAAATTCTTATGATGTCTGGTATTATTCCAAATCCACAACCTCAAGGTAGTTAGTTACCGCCTAGGGGGTAACCCCAAGGTAGTTAGTTACCACCTGTGGGGCAACCCCAAGGTAGTCAGTTACCGCCTGGGGGGAAACCCCAAGGTAGTCAGTTACCGCCTGGGGGGCAACCTCAAGGTAGTCAGTTACCGCCTGGGGGGGCAACCCCAAGGTAGTCAGTTACCGCCTGGGGGGCAACTTCAAGGTAGTCAGTTACTGCCTGGGGGGCAACCTCAAGGACAGTACATACTATTAGGACAGTACATACCTCAAGGTCAACCCCAAACTCAGTACATACCTCAAGGCCAACCCCAGTATCAATATATACCTCAAGGTCAACCCCAGTTTTAGTACGTGCCTCAAGGTTATCAATCTCAAGGTCAGTACCCAACTCAAGGTTCCTAACCACCTTCTGGTCAACCATTTGTACAAGGAACTGGAATGTACCTCTCAATTATTAGCCCTATGCTCAACCTGGTTATGGTCCTCAATATGCTCAACCTTTTATGGGTCCATACCCTAGAATGAACATGATGTGGGATCCATCTCAATAGACTTTGCAATCTAATGTGTAGTTATCAAGTCAGCCTGGACAACCTTTGGTTTCTAGTCCAACCCAGCAACCTGTCCAGCCTACTGTTCAAACTTCTGCGCCTGGTGTAGTTCATCAGTCTGGGCCTAGTTCACCTCGAACTCCGCCTCAAACTGTTGTTGCAACTACTATAGCTTGTGTTAAATCTACCCCACCTACTTATGGAGTATTGATAGCTCCAGTTTCTACTATTCCCGCATCAACTCCTCAAGCCTCTTTACCACAGTCAGGACCTACAGTTCTAACTTCGGTTCAGATGCCTGTAGGACAACCTGGTCCAAGTACGGTTGTCACAAGTCAACTGCAATTCACTTATCAACTGTACTAGGGACAGTACCAATTCAGTCCTGTTGTGCAAAACCCAGTTTATCAGTATCAATCGTACCCTGGAGATACTTATCAACAACCTCAACAACCCCAGTTAGGTCTGGTTAATCCTGGTTTTCCAGGAGGATATAATATTCCCAATGCAAATCCAATTCCAAGTTATCTTGGATATCCTCCTCCTGGGCTGGTCTTGTGACCCAAGGTTTTCGAGACCACCGTTAGTTGCCTTTTATTGCAACTTTGGATATACTTGATTTGTCGTGCCTTACAAACGATCCAATTAACTATCTTCTGTATTGGCCACCAATGCCTAATAAGTTGCCTAGTTATATCTCGAAGTTTGAGGGTAAGGGAGAAGATCTGTTAAATCATGTGATGACTTATCACCTCTAGTGTGCATCTAATTCCATTATTGATGATTCAGTTCGCTTACGTCTTTTTCAACGCACTCTGATTGGTCTTGCTGCCAAATGGTACATTGAGTTACCATGAGGCTCTTTTTATAATTTTAGTCAATTAGCCAGTTCTCTTTTAACTCATTTTCAATTGCCTGTCAGATACGACAATGGCATGGAATTATTAAGTTCATTAAAATAGTCAACGTACACATACATTTCAGATCATATTCATGAATGGAAATGTAGATGACGTTTAGTGAAAGTTTTTATTCCGGATCAAATTTTAGCATAATGGTTTGTTGAATCATTATTACCTAAAATCACTGAAGATGTAGCTAAGGCAGGAGTCATTACTGAAGAGCAAGTAATTTCTCAGGCTCAGTACCTTGACCTCGTTTATACGTAGTCAGGTACTTTACATGAAAAAAACCCCGACCTTCTGAAACATAATCAAATAACTGCAGCTCCTTCAGGGTCTCATGCCATTGATGGTATGATTGGTTCAGTTAGTACCAAAAGCAAGAAGAAATCTTCAAAGAATTCTTCTCCTATTATAACTTTACTAGATTACCCGACAGGAGACACTTCCGCTGAAATTCCTGCTGATATCCATGTCGTAGAATCTTCAATGGCCAAATCGAAATCCGGTGGTAAAAAGAAGGGGAAGAAGAAAAATAAACAAAACTCAAAAGAGAAATCAGATAAAAATGAATCTACTGACGAGAAACGTAAACCTTGCTATCCTTGTCTCATTCGTGATGAGGAGCATTTTACAAGAGACTGTCCACATCGAGCCGAGGTTTTGAAAATTGTTAAAGGTTCTCAAACGCTTGCTGTCTTGGAGGATCCTTTTCCTAGCCAAGATAGTAAGATGATTGGTTCTTCCTCAAATGCCTCAGAAGAACCCATTATGATGATGTCTCATGTCAGGGTTCCGACGCGATCGCAAGATTATGGTAGTAAAAATCTTGTTGGTGGTAAGGAAGCAGAATCTTCTAATTCAAACCCATCAACTTCAACTCCTTCTAGTTCCAATCTGCTATAGATCGAGAAACCTAACCTTGACTTAGTGATAAAACCGCCTACTAAAGGTATAATTCAGAAGTCAACTTTCAATCCACATGCGAGAGCTGCTCAGGATTATAACATTGTTGAAGACTTAGCTATTTCCCCTTCAGCAATGTCGGCTTTGGAGGTGCTGCAATCATGCCCAGCACAATGTAAATTACTATTGTTGGCTATAGGAGCTGTTGATATTCAAATTTGAACCTTATAATCTTCGATTTAGAGAATATTACACCCTGCCTACCTCATCAAATGGCTTTCTGGATTCCAGCTTTAGTCAAAAACAGACCTTGCTTTCAGACTGTGATTGATAAGGGAGCTTCTATGTGTATTATGTCGATCCAGTGTTGGAGATCGCTTGGTTCTCCGACACTCAATCAGTCCCCGATGATTCTAAAGGCTTTTGATGGCTGAGGGTTCCATCCTTTTGGCATTTTGCAAGATTTACCAATAGGGGTTGAAAGCAAAATTGCAAATCTAGATGTGGAACTAGTTGATGCCCCTCTAGATTACAAACTTCTCTTGGGTCGCAGTTGGTCTTACGCTATGACTGCTATTGTTTCATTAGTCTTTCGGCTTATCAAGTTTCCTCATAATGGAAATATTGTTATGATAGACCAACTGACTTATTTTTCATCTGACCCAACCTCTTTAGATAGTATTCAACATGTCGGTAAAACAACTATCCCTTACAAGGATGTTGGGGTAGGTTTGATTAAAGGTTCTTGTTTACTAGGAACTTTTTCTTTTCTTCCTCCTAACGTATCGCCTTCTATTGAAATTATTCATATGATTTTATCGAACACTATTGCTTTTAATGATCCTTGGATCGTACCTTCCGATTCTGAGGTGGATTCATTTGGTAATATGATGCCTTTGAGTCCCTTTAAAATTGCATATCAGGTTGTACAGTTGTTTTCTGACTCTTGTTCAACCGTAACTGATCCAATAAATGTGATCCATGGGGAATCACTTTCAATATCAACCTCAACTTCAACAACATTTTCTGATCCTGTTCATACTAAAGAGAAAATTCGTGAACTTGTGTTTGTTGATGATTTACCATGGGAAGATCTTCATCATCGATCTTTGTTTTTACCTGAGCTTTATCATTTTGAAAATGATTTTTAATCTATTTTTACCACCGACTATGTCAAAGAACCACAATATCCATTGCAACACCATGATTCTGAGTTAAATTTGGGAAATATCTCTTGAACAGTTCCTATTGACATTTTAGTTAAACCCAGAATTATTGAAAACATTCATATAGGTGCTTCCTATACGGACGATGAAATCCAAACTTATAAAGCCCTATTTCAAGAATTTCGTGACGTGTTTTCCTGGTCATATGAAGAAGTTCCAGGAATCGATACATCAATTGTTGTCCATGAAATTAAAACTTACCTGGATTCTAAACCTGTCTGGCAACGTTTGCGTCAGATACATCCGCGAAAAGCTGCTACTATTAAAGCTGAAGTTGAGAAATTACTTCGAGCAGGTTTCATTTATCCAATTCCCTTAACGGATTGGGTATCGAATATTGTTCATGTTAACAAAAAACAAGGAACAATAAGAATATGTATCAATTATAGGGATATTAATCGAGCTTGTCCTAAAGACAATTACCCAACCCCCTATATCGATCAAATTATAGATGATTGTGCTGGCATTGAAATTTTCTCCTTTATGGATGGTTTTTCTGGTTACAATCAAATCAACATACTCCCTGTTGATCAACCTAAAACGGCTTTCATTTGTCCATGGGGGACATTTGCTTATTGCAAATTACCTTTTGGATTGAAGAATGTTGGAGCAACTTTTCAAAGGGCTATGTCTTATGCATTTCATGACATCAGCCGTATCTCGATGATTTACCTGCCCATCCATTACGAAGAGCTGATCATCTCACTCATTTACAAGCAATCTTTATGAGATGTAGGCATTATCGAATTAGGCTGAATCCATAGAAATTTGTTTTTTGTATAGATACGACTCATTTACTGGGATTTGTTGTTTCAAAAGTTGGCATTCATTTCGATCCCTTGAAGGTTGAAGCTATTGTCAAATTACCTCCTCCTTCGACTCTTCGCCAACTCCAAAGTTTTCAAGGGAAAGCAAAAATTTTATGTCGTCTCATTCCTAACTACGCCGAGATAACAAAAGGTTTTACCAGGTTGTTGAAACATAATACTCCATTATTTTGGGATGAGATAGCTGACAAATCTTTTGATGCACTTAAACATGCGTTGACCCATGCACTGTTATTGCATCCTCCCAACTACAACCAGGGTTACTTTTTGTACCTCACCGCTTCTTATTCCACCATTGGGATGGTTTTAGTTCAGGAAGATGAATTCAAAAATGAACATGTGATTTACTATCTTAGTCGAACCCTAAATCTGACTGAGCTTAAATATTCACATGTGGAAAAATTGGCCTTGGCGGTTGTTCAAGTTGTCCAAAGATTTTGTCACTACATCTTATTACGCAAAACCACGGTAATTTCATACTGTAACCCAATGATGTATATCTTGACCAAACAATTGCTAGGGGGCAAGTATTCCGAATGGTTAGTTATCCTGCAGGAATTTGACTTGGAGTTTGAAAAATCCAAGGTAAAGAAATATTTTGTTTTTGCGGAACTGATGTGTGATTTCCCGCGTACTAATACTGGAACTGTGGTGGAAGAATCCATTGCAGACGAATCCTTGTTTCTTATCAGTACTCTTGACCCATGGTATGGAGATATTATTGTTTATCTCCAAACCCAATCTTTTTCGGCTTGAAATCTCATGATCTCAGTGACAGAAAATGTGTTTCCAATCCCAACAATACAATATTATTGAAGATACACTCTATCGTCATGGGGTGGATTCTATTTTCTGACGTTGTCTAACTCATGAAGGAGCTGAAAAGGTTCTAAATGACTATCATTCTGGAGCATGTGGCAGTCATATGTCTGGGTATGCTACAACCCAAAACATATTGCGTGCTGGTTATTTCTGGCCATCCTTATTCAAAGATTGTATCTATGCAGTGCAAAAATGCCATAATTGTCAATTTTTTTATCGTAAGATGTGTGCTCCACCCGCTCCTCTCCACCTAATAATTGTTTTTGGTCCTTTCAAAAAGTGGGATATCGAATTTATTACATGTAACCCTCACTTAGCCGAGGGGCATGTGTATATGATCCTTACAGTAGATTATTTTACTAAGTGGGCCGAGGTGATGCCTACATTTTCGGCAGACGGCAAAACTGCTGCAATTTTCATTTTCAATCATATAATTGCTAGATTCGGTGTTCCTCAAGCTATTATTATTGATCATGGGAGTCATTTTCGAAACATCATGATGACTAAACTAACAGATCAACTCGGCCTGCGTCATGATAGTTATACTCCATATTACCCATAGGCTAATGGTCTGGTTGAAGCTATCAATAAAGTTCTAGTCACTATGATCCAACGAATCATTGGTATTCATAGGTTAAATTGGTATAACATGTTATTTTCAGCACTTTGGGCATATCAAACCTCAGTAAAAACATCAACTAGTTTCACTCCTTCTCAACTAGTTTACAGTTTGGAAGCAGTGTTACCCATTGAATGTGAAATTTTGTCATTGCAAATATCCATAGAATTACTCCCAGCCACTTCCAAAGAGGAGAAACGTTTGTTGTACTTAGCTCAACTAGATGAGAATCGACGTGATGCTGCATTAGCAATCGAAACTCATGTGAAACGAATAAAAGCTTAGTACGACCGAAATGTTACACCTTGTAATTTTTCGGAAGGAGACCTAGTGGCATGGTCCTTATATTGTTAAGTGAAAGCTGGAAAAAGGGGCCTATGAATTGGTAGATTTTGACGATGTCTCTTTGGGTAAACCCAAAAATGGGCTTTATCTGAAGAGATATTATGCTTAAACCTTGGTGTGGAGATTTTTATTAGATTAGTTTCTTTCTAGCTGGAGTGTTTCAGATTAGAAACGTGTGCCTAGTTTAGAGAGTGCTTTTATCATTATTCCTGCTTATCTTGATTTTATTCTTGATATTGCAGATGTCGACATCTCTTCAAACATATATCGGTTTTGCTAATGGTGCTTGTCATAATGCACAGAATATTTCTTCTGTAGCTTGGGTTATCTATTCACCCTTTGATGAGTTAGTATCTATGCATGGGGTAAGCCTCTGTCAAACAATGAATAACATTACAGAGTATACTGCAGTGATTGAGTTATTATCTGAATCCATCTCATTTGGAATTCGGAGTTTGATTGTTAGGTTAGATTCTGAACTCATTGTATTACAGCTTAACAGGGTTTATGCCATTAGAAATCCAGTGTTATTAAGATTATTTTTGAGAGTTCGTCTCTTGGAACGTGAATTTGATTACATTGAATATCAGCATATTCCAAGATATTTAAATACATTAGCATATGCAGTTGCTTCTCGTATGTTAAATAGACATTTGAAATAATCAAAACAGTAAATTTAAAAACATTCCATAACATGTTACACAAGATAGCCAATAATAGTGATATATCACAGTATAGAAGTGTGTCAAATATACATCGTCTTCGATCATAGGTTGAAAAACACCTTATGATTAGCAAAAATGATAGTACAAAAAGACATAAAATGTCATGTGAGTCTACAAAAGCGATCATCCTATCCTTGGTGATGATCACGATAAGAAACCATTACTCGAGCCACCCTACAAAGGAACCTCCTAAAAGGTCCTGGGACCCCAATCACATATCACTATAACCTAAGTGGAATATCATCTATGCCAGTTTCTGGAATATCTACTATCAATCGCTCTAGATGATTCTCCAATTCGATCAGGGTCTCTGTAGATTAGTCCTATGGGGCCGGTACTGCTATAGCTAGGTGTCTCCTCTCATAAGGCTAGAGAGTGGCTAGTCATTGTGGACCCACATCTACATTTAAAACTTTTTATTATCAATTTTGGACGATTTAAAAAAAAATTAGTCAAAACTTAGAAAGTGTTGAAAATGATTTTACCTGAATCATCCCACTGCTCTCCTGGTGGAAGAGCCATGTCTGGGTCACCACGATAATCCATCCCAGCATATGGAAAATCCTAAATCACAAAAATTTGGTTCCTCAACCAACGAAAATACTCAGGTGGAAATCGGACAACCTCTGAACCCTCCTCAGGATGATGGGCCATCACTACAACCAAATGCATTATCCTAGGCTCTCGAGGAAGACCAGCCTCAACAAAAAGTTGTTGTGGGACCAACATAGGTACCCTCTCTAGACCAAAGCTCACAACCAGGAAACCATATCCAAAGTTTTTTAGTTGTTCGTTCTTTGCTCTAGTTAGTTTACCTTTGACATTTGCCAACACAACCTCACACCAGTTGAAGATGGTACCTCGATAACAGTCTACTGCCATTCGCATATGGGATCTAGTAGCTACATGCAATGCTGCACTCCCACATAATCTGGTGACAGTGAATGCAATAACCTTAATTTTAGGACATGAGATAGTTTTAATATCGATCCATTTGTCCTCTATTTGGTCATTACAAAACTCCAATCAGAGACTAGGGATAGACTGGCCACCTAGCCTAGTCCTGAAAAGAGATAATCGTTCGCCTCTCTTAGGCAAACTAGTCAAGAAATATATGTCCTCTAGCTCAATTTCGAGCCAGCGGCCACCAATCATGAAACACTCGTCCTGTATGCTCCACCTATCTACTAGACATTGCAAGAAGTCTACTTGGGCCCTCATGCCAGGTATGGCCCAAAATTTAAATAGTCTGCATGCTTTTAATGCCCGTATTGTAGGTGGATGAATTAATTTTGCTATATCCACATCCTCATGCTCGCATTCCCACCAAATAACCATTTTGTATGTCCTACATTGCAAAAAAGTTGTATTAGAACAATTTTGTTCAAAAAATTTTGGGTGGAAATGGAGAAAATAGAAATTTTAAAACCTATTTCGCGGGGTTCGCACCCACTGGTTAGGGACAGTGCATAGGTCCGCACTTGTCCTAAGAAATAGGTGTGGAACCCCAACTTTTTCCTTTGTAGAAAAGATTCAGGGTCTACAGCGGCTGCATGTTGCACCTGCGAACCCCCGCGAGCATTTTTCTAAAGCAAATTCTCCTCAAAAAATCAATTTTAAAGCCTAAAAGCGAAATATAAACAGTTGAAATGCAAGATAGGGATGATGTGGATTACCTGGAGCTGATGGTTTTCGATTCCAATGAATGGATTTTCCGCAATCATCACAAGAAGTTTTCTACCCAAAATCTCTCACTTCGCACTCTGAAGTCAAACGGTAAAAATGAATTTACAAAAGCCCTTTTTATAAGCTTTTTTGAATAAATGAGTTTTTAATTTATTTATTTTTTACTTTAAAAAGGTAACTTTTGATGCATTTTTATTTATTTTAAATAAGTATGAGTAATGTTTTGAGTTTTTGTGCAGAATATTGGATTTTCAGGGATAATTGATCATTTTGAACAAAGAGCATACTTTTTCACTTTTTCGGACTCTTCCAAAATTTATGAAAACACGAAACATTGGAGTCCTCTTTAAGCTCTTTTCTGACTCATAAAATATGAAAAGATTGCTGAGTTTTTCCCTTTTAAACTCGTTAAATAGAATTAAAAAGGTGGTCCACTTACAACTCTTTTATGACCGTATAAACATGAAAAGATCGTCGGACTTTTGTCCTTTCAAGTTCGATATTGGTTTTAAAATGACATGTCTTCGATTGCTTTTCTACTTCTTCATATTGATGCCACTAACTATGAAAAGTACTCCTTGATCGTAATGGTCAAGCGGTTCTCTCAAGTATTATTTTATACTTTTTCGGGCTTAGGGGACACAAATTTATGAAAAAATACACCCATGGAGTTTCCTTAAGTTTTTCTTCTGACTCCCTAAAATTGAAAAACACCAAGTTTTTCCTATACTAGACTCGTTAAAATTTAAGAGTAAAGGACCTGTTCGATTTTAAACAGGAACGAACCACTCCTTCTTAGGGTTCGAATTTTAAACTAAGTTGGACTCATCCAAAGGATGAGCTTATAACCAAGCAAATGTTATCCTCCTCAAGCTTATAAAAAATAAAGAGGTACTTGCCAGAAATGGTGGGGGAAAAGAGAGAAAATGAACCTGTTTGTTATACTTTGTGTTTTATAAAAATAGTTAACCACTCTTGAACAAGACACTTTTTGTTTACCTGGGTTGGGAAATCCTTTGCCTAACAGTTAATTAAACCATATTGAAAGTCTTCTGCCAGTTTCTGGGTATTAGCTTTGGGTCAATTGTCACCAAACCATCTGCAGTGTCGTTATGTGTTCAAGAGGTCAGTTCAAATAAAGCATTCATTTGCAAAATATCTGTCATCCATTTTGACCATCCCTAAGTTAGTCCTTGCCAAATATAATTCTTCAAAACTTGATCTATCATTTCATGTTGTGGGCTTGCTTACGACAGATCGCTTTCTATCGACTTCAGCTCATTATCTAGAACGATGATCTAGAAATCATCAATACCTTGGAATCTGCATGCCCTAATGGCAAGTTTCTCGCCTTCGACGACAGGTTGCATCATTGACCTTTGATCAAAGGATTCTATGATATGTTCGACATCATCTCATTTATTCACATTTCATGGATTGTACTGAGTACTTTGAGATCCATTGACATTACTGGTGGTTTTTCTCACACTTGTTAACAGTTCACATCATTGACTGGTAATTAAGTGGTTTCTACCATGTTTGACTTCGACACATTCATTCACATGGATAGAATCGTACTAGTTCGGGAAGTAGAAATCAAGACCCTGGATCTAGTTTCTACCATTCAGGCTGCGAGGAATTTTGTTATTCATTATACAGTGGACTATTCATAAACAGATGGCTGCACCCATACTGTGTCTACATATGTCTATACTCATGATGTATTACAAAATCATTCATGTATCAGAACAATTTAGTTAGTTTTCTATTTAGTTCTGATCTAAGCATGGGAATGCCTATCTCAGCGATGATATGTTCACACTTGAATGTTTTTACAAGTTCTAACTGGGGTGTCCACAGGATGATCCTTGAAATGATAAAGTACTTCACTCTTCTTAGATGACAAATTCTATCCTCATCTATTACAGACTTCGAACTTTAAGGGGCAATCTGTTGCACAAAAATTGTTACTTTGACCTTTTGCAATCTAAGTGAGTCCATCACCACTCATAATTTCCTCCTTTGCAAGTCTTAAGCCTCAGTTATTCATATCAAGCCTTGAAAATAAGAGAAAGCCCTCAAAAGTCTCTAAAACTCTGGTTCCAGCACTTTCTCTTAGCATTTCCTGCGGTCTTGAACCTAATGGTCATGTCCCCTATGCTCCTGACCGCTCTGTCTCTGTGTTATGGGTGCGAACCCCTATAAAAGTTAAAAAGGTGCAAGTATATTCTCAAAAACTCACTTTGAGTCATTTCTAGAAGCTTTGGGAAGGAATCTTTAGGTGTCAAGTTTGCTCCTTTAAGGTTCATGCATCCCATACCTTAAGGAGCTAACCCCTTGATGTGAGGAGCTTATCCCTTTGAAGGAGGACTCTATCCCTTCATAGGTAGACCTGTAACCTCCTTCCTTTGCACTATAAAATGAAGCATTGGGTTGGTTACTGGGGAGGTTGAACACTGAATATTTTTGAGGTGAAATTCTGCTGGAACTTAGTCTTCCTAATTGAGATTTTGTGAGGAGAGATTACATACCTCTTTGAACTCATTTGGAAGAGTGTGAGGCTTGTCAAAGTAAATGAGATTCTTGTTTCGGACCCTGGGAAGAGCTTGTACAGCATCAAGGCACCAAAGCTTGTAAGGTTATTCTATTTCAAAGTTAATACAAATAAGTTTATTTTTCTCAATAAGCTGTGTTTTATGGTTTATTTTATGGATTCCTTGATCACCATAATGAACATGATTTATGATATTAGCTATGCAGGTGTTATTTGATGTGTGCTTGTTTGTGATTGTAGGTTCTCAAAAGGAAATTCTTTCGGATGGTTGAAGAATGACTGCTACAAATTAGCGTTGGACTTAAGGTAGGGTCTAAACACCTCTATAGTTTTTATTAATGAATCGTAAAATGTTTAGAGAAAGATAGATTTGCTTGTCCTTCTTGTTACTAGATATCTTTTGATACTAGGGAGATCGGCCTTTTCCACAAGATCGATTTATCCGGCCAACACTTACTACTCTTTCCACTTAGCATATTCTCTTTTCCTTACACTCTATGTGGCCTTGGCATATTATAAATATCACATGAAGACCTTTCTTATTTGTGTATCCTCTCTTCCATGTGCTCTATGTGATCTTGGCAAATCAGAAACGAAGAGAAAACATACATTTTCTAACTATGCTAAACGAAGTTTAAACCCATTATTGTTGAGTGTTGGAATTTTTTTTAAATCTGTGTTTCTTTTTAGGTCAACACATTAGTTTTGGTAAGCATGCAATTTGGACTGAAGCCTGACAATAAAACCACCCCTAATCCCCCTCCGCTATTATTGTTATGTGTTTTGCACTAACTCACTAGGTTAAAATTTACCTTATTGAGTAAGACGTCTTCAATCTTTATTTTAAAGTTACTTTTTGAGAAAGTTCATGCAAATTTAAGTTATTTCATAACTTTATTGTCAAGTGTATTTCACTCATATTATAAAAGTGAATATATATATATATATATATATTCGTTACTTTTTTGCATGCATCTTTCATTTACAAAGTAACTTCATTGTAAAATTCATTCTCACTTGTTTTATAAAAGTAGGCCACTTTGCAAATTAAATTATTTGTATAGATGAATGTATATGCAAAGCTAGTGAGGAAAATTTTGTTTTTTCTTTGAAACATCCATCATCACATGGGCCAACTTCTACCTGCCACATGGCTCTTTATTATTGTTGATGCATTTAAAAAAAAGGATGCATAACTTTCATATCTAAAGTTTGTTTTCAATGTTATTTTTCTAATACAGCCTATTTTTTCGAGGTATTTATATCCACACAGTCTATTTCATATTTTGAAACCATATTATCTACATATTTTAATATGGTCACTCTAAGTGAACTTTTTGTTTATTGGTACCAATTACTTCTCATGAAAATCCCACATGGAGGATGTACTAACCAGTAAAGGATTGTACCCGATTACCTTGGGAAAAGAAAAATTCCCCACTAATGATCCAAGAGGATCCAAAAAGGCTCAAAATGTGAAGTCCTCAAATCTTAGAAAAACTGGCACCAAGTCTTAGATCTCATTAATATTATTCCAAAGGGCATAAATGACACCTCAATCTGATTTTGTATGAGGAAGATATGCTCATCTAAAGTTTTGACGAAATAGGAAAAAAGTCAAAATTTGAGGGTGACATGGAAATTTATGGAGTTGATATGTGACGCACCATGGGACTGACATGTGATAGCATGGTTAAGGTGGAAATTTTGACATGGCATCCGACTGGTGGGTGACATGGCTGAGTTGACCAGGTGACATGGCTAATTTGATTGGGTTGAGGTGGTCAGTGATAGAGCGCCACGTGGACCAATGAAATGGTGTCATGTGGCACCTCACCAAGGCACAAAAAGGCACAGCTAACAAGTTCAATTTAACTTCTAAATTTGGAACGGAAGGGGTTCAAACTTACGACCAACAACAAACAAGGTGTGTTCCCTTACCACTAGGCCATGCCACGGGTTTGTTAGAACTGTCGAGCTAATTCTATATATATATTATATATTATATATATATATATAATATTATATATATATATATATATATATATATATATATATATAATATATATATTATATTTATTTATTTATTTATTTATTTATTGGTTTAATGGTTCACGGTCCACCATATTTGGCAATCCTGCCAACCCACAATACCAACCTCCACCACACAAACGACAATCTGCCAATGAAAAGGACATGGTATATTATATGTTTATAACATTTATGGTTATGATTTAAGTTATATGACATACCATAACATATGTTGTTAGTTACCTTTTATATATGGTGGTTATAACCATATAATATATGGCTAATAATATGCCAAATAATTTGGTTAAAGTCTGCCAAACCTTTAAAATATTTAAACCCAATGCATTCGACCACTAGACTAGGGTACAAAGGAAGGGGCTACAAAGACTTAACACACAAGCTGAGAGGGGACCTGCATCCATATGGGCACAAAAATTAAGGAGGTATATTTTGTGGCATATTTTGGGCATATTACAGGGAATATTCTAGCAAAATATTATAGGTATATCTTGATGTATTGTGGCATGAAATTTTGGGAGAAGGTGACATTACCAAAACTTGGTCATGTTTATACTCATTTTTCTCAAAATTTCACAAGGTATCCACTGGTGCAGTCAGAATTGGGATATGAGCAGTTGATTTTTGTGTCATCCCAAAATGTGAGGTATTTCTAGTATTCATCATTATTTTGTTGAGTTAATATAGAGGCCTCTCCACTTTGAAGATGGGCACGAAGATATAGCTCACACATTGTGAGTGGACTCTGTTTACAAATCTTGGTGCATAGTATATATTGTCTCCTTTTTATCTTGCTTCTTGATGGTTGTTGCATTTATGGTTTTTCATTCTATTTAAGAAATTATATTTATCATCATCGAAGAAAATATCTTGGATCATGTTGGGATCATAGTGGTATTCTTCGATGTGAATATTGAGTGTGAATGGCTACCGAGGATCAACTCAAAAAGGGTGAAGGAAAACTCTTGTCTTTTAACCCTGAGATTGGATGTGCAACACGAAGAAAGAAAATGGAGGATAATGACATGTGCACAGAGAATGAGTAGGCTTTCCACAAGGCCAACTTCTACCATATGGCAGATTAGGTGGAAGGGTTGTTTGTAGATTACGAAAGCAGAAAGGAAAAGGAGGGAAAGTAAGAGGGAAATCCAATAGAAGATAATGCATCAGTACACCAATGAGGTGGAGGAGAATGTTATGAATATCCATATTCAAGCTCAAGCTCAATATCCTCATCTTCCCCTCATTTTCATCATTCAAATAGTCATAAAAAAATGCTTCCAAAAATCCATTATTAAAGTTAGATGTGAAATTTGATTTTCCCATGTTTAATGGAGAAGCTAACACAGAGAAATTAAAGAATTGGATTACATAGATCAAAGTGTATCACCATATACAATAGATTCAAGAGGATGAAGCAAATATCTAGTTAGAATCTCTTTGCCTAGAAGGCACAACACTTTTATGGTGGGAGAGAAAAATTCAGAAAGGTAGTAAGAATAATGGTAAACTCCTTTCATCATGGTCTGAGTTTATTTCTACATTAAGGGGGAAATTTTACCCATTGTGTTACAAACAAAAAGCCATGATGATGTGGAAATATTTGAGATAGGGTAAAGGTCAAAAATTTCAAAGTTCTACCCAAAATTTTAGGAAGCAGGCATTGGCATTGAATGTTTCTTTATACTCACCAAAAACCTTGATGAAATGTATTGGTGCTTTACATAGTTATCTTTGTCATTCATTGTTTTTTTTATTCCACTAATTTAGATGAAGCTAGTGTGAAAGTAATTCATCTTGAAAATAGGGGAAAGCATGGACAACATGACCATGCAAAGAAGATATCAAAAAATAAGAAAAAGGAAGAAAACCCCTCTTGCGCTCATTGCAAGAAATATGGGTATGATGAAGAGAGTTCCTGGAAATTACATCTTGAACTAAAGCCTAAGATATCAGGGATCAAAGGGAAGCAAAAGACAGTTGCTATAGTGCAACATGACCTTGATTCAGGCGAAGAGATGAAGATCACAGTTGTTGGGCTTACAGGTGTTGCACCAAAAATGGGAAAAGAATCAAAGAATGCATGGCTCCAATAACTCAAGGAAATCAACCAAAGCATTCAAGCAGAGAATTTTGAGTTGAGGATATTTCTACAAGAAGAATAAGAGGAGAAGCAAGGGTTGCAACTTCAGTTACAAGCCAAAGAGAAGGACTTGGAAAAGTTGCAGTGTAATGAATATTTAGCAAAGCCATTATCACCCACTTCAAAATCGACAACTAAGGTAAACAATGCCAGTGATTATTCAGTTTCATGTTCCCATTATGATGATTATTATGATACTTTTGAAAATCACACTATAGGAATCAGTTCAAATCTAATGAAGAAGATGGGGTATGAAGGTCCTAGGAGTTAATGGTTAAGGCATTGTGAATCCCATCAAAGAGGAATATGGAACATTCTCCAAGTCCACTAAAGAAAGAATCCCCAAGACAATTGATGAAAGACACTCCAAAGCTGCAAAAGCAAGAGAGTTTGAATCAATGTAGGTTGAGAGCACATCAGATCATTCCAACAATCGTGATTGTTAGTCATCTCCAAATGGAGGTGAGAATTTCAGAGGACGAGCTAAGTCAATTCCGCCTCTCTAGAGCTACACCAAAGACAACCATTCAAGGAATAATCCATGGCATAAATATCCCTCTCCACATTAGGAGAAAAATAATGAAAAGAAATTTTGGATGAAGAAAAACAAATGCAGCCACTGCAATAGGGGTGGACATCAAAAATCCACATGTTGTAAGCTTCATCCAGAGTTGCATCCCTAGAAGGACTAGAAGCTTATGAAAGCACCTATGAAGGAACCAACCAATGAAGTACTTTAGGAAGGAATAAAACTATAAGAAGAGAGCCCATTAGCATGTTTAGGTAAGAGATGGGGTAGCCTTTTTAAGTGGTTGAGTGTTTCCACCATTGTAAATCACATGTTTGTTTTAGAAGACCCCATAAATGGGTAAGAACTTGTAAAAGTGATGAAGTGTATAACATCACTTGAGTATGAAATATAGTGAAAATTTTCCCTTTTGTTAGATAGAAAAGGCTATGGGTTTTTTTTTGTAAATATAGAAAACATGTATGATCTCTGCATGTAACTTTTGGGGACCAAAAGACTTTCAATGGGGAGGATTGATCCAAGAGGATCAAAAAAGGCTCAAACTTTAAAATCCTCAAAGCTCGGCAAAACTGACATGGAGTCATAGATCTCATTGAGATGATTCTAACAATGTGAATGACACCTCAATCGGAGTTTGTATGAAGAAGATATACTCATCTTAAGTTTCAATGAAACGGGCAAAAATTCAAAAGTCAAGGGTGACATGATAGATTTTGGAGCTAACATGTGGTGCACCATAGGATTAACATGTGGTAGTACGGCTGAGGTGGTAGTGTTGACATGGCATCCAATTGGAAGACGATGTGACAGAGTTGACCATGTTGAGGTGGTAGGTGATAGTGCCACATGGACCAATATAATGGTGCCACATGACACCTCACCAAGGCACAAAATGGCACAACCCATGAGTTCCATTCAATATCCAAATTTGGCATGGAAGTGATTCGAACCTATGACCAACAAAAGATAAGGTGTTTTCCATTGCCACTAGGCCATGCCATGGTTTTGTTAAAGTATATATATAGTATTATAATAATATAAGAATAATAATAATATATATAATATTAGATATATATAATTATTGGTAGGCCACGATACTTGGCAGCCCCACCAACACACACTCCAACCTCCACCACATAAATGACAATCTGCGAATGAAAAGTAGGTGGTATATTATATGTTTATAATTTTTATGGCTATGATTTAAGTTATACGACAAACCATAACATATGTTGTTAATTCCCTTTTATATATGCCAGTTATAACCATATAATATATGGTTATTAATATTCCAACAAATTTGGTTAAAGTCCACCCATCCTTTAAAATATTAAAACCCAATGTATTCAACCACCAGGGATGGGGCACAGAGGACGGTGCTATGGAGGCTCAACACATAGATCGAGAGGGGACTTGTGCCTAAGTGGGCACATAAATCAAGGTGGTATATTATTACCGGGAATAGTTTCCACTTGGAGCTGCTATTCCCACTAACACTGGTAGCTATCTTAGAAACAAACAAGTTAAAACTACTTTCACTTTCCTTTATGAAAAATAGACAAGAGGGGAACAAAGGACACCAACCTTTGTCTTGCGCTTGGTTTCCTTGCCTGGTTCCTCCCCTTCTCGATAGATCTTTGCCACTCCTTCTTTGTCTACACAGCTTCAGAGAGCACCTGTGGAATCAAAGCAACATAATACTATCGAAGAACGAAGATCTATATTCATAAACAACCAAGACCAGATATGTATTGACCACACAAATGCATATATAATCAAACATACAAGAATGTGGAGGAAAACTTGAATAGCTTTATTAATATCAAGAATAGCAAGAGGATTACAACCAATTGTTCTGACCCAGCATCATCCTCCAACAAGAAAGCCCTTCTTCACCTCAAGTAAAGCTTAGATCACCCAACACTATGAAGTTACACCAGAAAACCAACATCACTTCTCTACAAGATACAAGATTCTAGCCTCTCGATCTCTGTGATGAGGGATCCATATATAGATTATTGTAGGGGGTGAGTCAGCTTCTGGGATTTTGATTAGTGTCCTCTCTCTGATAGTTCTTGATTCCACTTGAAGATTGATGATCTCTTACTCATCCCTGGGCGAAATTAGAGAGGCAAGTGTCAAAGGGGAAGTTTCTGGAAGATTCTACGATCCCCCACCTCGCGAACTGTCTTTGCCATTTGTCCATTCTCGCCCATCACACCCTACAGAGGGGCCATCTAGTATGCATCTCACCTTTTACACTGGGAAGGTAGTATGCATTGCACCCTCTGCACTAAGCATTCTGTATGGTCTAGTTTTGACCAGTTCTGAGCAGTTTTCTGTGGAGAACTTCTGGGAGATGATGTAATCAGCTGACCTTGTTCCTTTAGGTAGTGAAGCAACACTTTTAGGGACT
>APFE030086485.1:16517-33250 GCA_000404065.3 Pinus taeda
TCATGAAGTTATGGGTGGCCCCTGTGTCCACAAGAGCTTGAGTGGTCTTTCCACGGACCATCAAGTCTACGAAACCCATCTGTTCATCCATGATTTCTCCATAACCTACATACAATTCCGTTCTCGTCGCTTATCATCAAGCCTCTTCAACCCTGAATCAACTTCAACCGCAGCTTCAACCTTCCGTGAACCTGCTCTGATACCACCTGTCACGCCCCCAACTCTTTTTTTCTTAAGTTGAGCGGGTGCGGCACTGCCTAAACGACTCACCATTTCCATAGTTAAGTGTTTTATGAACTACGCCTTCACTTTTATAAAACTTCACTTGATAAATTATAATGTGCAGAATTCCATTATAATAAACATGATAAACATAATCGAGAACAACAACAATGCATGTAATAAAAGTCTTTTATTATAGTAAAGAGATTTTACAACATGACCGGGAGACAAGCTCAACCGGCGTTACAACTGGGTGGGCACCCACCCGTGCAAGAGCGCACGGCGGTCTGTCCGAACCACAACTGAAATGCAAGAACGTTCGCCCGAACGGAGGGCGCGCCGTCCCACCGTACATGCCCAACTTCCACACAACCAACGCTCGCACCAAATAATACAACCGCGCCCGGCGTTTACCATACAACCGCGCCCAGCGTTACCATACAATCGGCGTTCACCCAACAGCGGGCGGGCGGGTCACCCTGCGCCCACACCCGGTCGTTCACCAGACAGGTTGGAAATCGCACCCGCGCCTGCGTTATGGTGTAACCGCGCTATACCGTCCGCACTCCAAATCAGCTGCCCGACCTGCGGGCGCATGCCCTTTGCGACCTGCGGCTCTCATCCTCCACTTCGCACTTGAGATGAGTGCGTTAGAGTGATGAGATGATCGATGATGATACCTCAAACCAACTCTTCATCCGCTAGTTTATACCCTTCGTTGGAGTGGGTATCCGCCCAGCCGACCTGCCCAACGTCGTTCACCACTTTCTCACGCCAACGCCCAACGTGAGGTCGGCCCGCCCATCGTGCGGGACCGCCCACCCAAGTCACCCATCGCATAAGCATTTCCTCCGTCGGCTCGTCGGTTGGCGTTTGCCCAACTCGCCCTATAAACTTGCGACACGCTCTCCATAACCGCGCGTTCACTTCGTCGTGTTGGTGGAGTGTTCGCTATACTTAGCCGATTTTCACTGTGCGGAGGGCGCGCGCCCGGGCTGCAACGCTAGGGTGCTACAGAGGGGGTCGTGAGGAGTGAGGAAGAGGTGGGCGGAGACAGGGGGAGGTGGAGTGGGAGTGGGGGAGTGAGGGATAGGAGGGGAGACTGAGAGGGAGAGAGAGGGAAGGGTGTAGAGGGAGAGAGATCGGGGGGAGAGAGGGGAGCGGAGAGAGATATATGGGGGGAGAGTGACATAAATATAGAAGGGAGGTGGGGAAAGAGAGGGAGGGGGGTGACACTAGGGAGAGAGGGGATGAGCGGGACATGGGGGAAAGAGGGGGAGGAGTGGGGAAGAGTGGGGGGGAGGAGTGAAGGGGAGGCGGAGTGGGAGTGGGAGTGGGGGAGGGAGTGTGAGAGCCATAGAGGGGGGGAGACTGAGAAAGAGAGTGTGAGGGAGGGGAGAAAGGGTGAGAGGGGGAAGAGAGAGAGAGAGGGAGGAGTGGGGGAGTGAGAGACGAAGGGTGGGGGAGTGAGAGAGGGAGGGAAGGAGGGAGGGGGAGTAGTGGAGGGAGGGAGATAGGGAGGATGGAGGGGTGGAAAAGAGAAGGGGTGGGAGAGGGGGGAGGAAAGGGGCATGTAGGGGAGAGGGGGGTAGGTGGAGAGGGGGGAGGGTAGGTGAGAGGAGAGGTAGGGGGACAGAAGGAGAAGGATTCGTGAAGAACAAAGTGGGGGAGGGATGGAGAGAGACAAGGGGGGAGAGAAAGAGAGAGAGAGAGGTTGAGAGACAAAGATGGGGAGGGGGAAGAGGGAGGAAGAGAGGGAGAGAGACAAAGGGTAGGAGGGGGAGAGCCATAATTGGTGAGGTGGGGGGAGAGGGAGAGAGAGACAGAGTAGTGGAGGAGGGGGGAGTAGAGGTGGTGAAGAAGAGTGTAACTACTTTTGGTATTTGCCAATGCAATTTTGATCTTTCCATTTGTCAAGAAAAATAATTATTATTTTTATAAATAATATGAATGAGTTTCTTACTTCTTCAATAGTGCTAGAAAGTCAAGGATTCAAAATCATATTGAAGAGCTCTACTTGAGCATCTATGTAATTAAAATGGGTCAACCAAGAGTCTAGCAACCCTCCAGGACAAGCACCATCATTCAAAGAAGAAGTCTGCAAGAAAAGCTATGAATAGAACATCATGTTTGTTTGCATAATAAAAATTATTAAATTATTAAAAGATGACATGTTAGTTCACTTGGATAAGTCAGCTCAAGTGGAGTCATAACTGCTATATATACCCAACCGATGTATCCAAAAAAACATAGGACAAATCTCAGATACCTCTGAAGTTTTCAGAGGTGTTTAGGACTTGGGATGGTACAGTACGAAAAAATATCTCAGATAGCTAAGTGAAGACAATATCTTTGACTTGTCTGAGATATCTCACAGGATCTCAGAAATGATGATAGAGACTCCTCCTTGAAGGCACAATCTCGGTGAAGGAGAAGATTTCATTGAAGTAAACCCTAATGGCATAAACCATCTCGGCATAACCTAATTTGAGGATACTTTGTCTCAAGGGTGCAGTAATATGATCTCAATGAAGACACAGTCATACGAATGTAATCTTAGTTAAGGGTGTAACTATAAGACAATTATGATCTCGGTGAAATTAAGGACAGACATCAGTCATATATGTGGAAACCTCATTAAAGGTTTCGATAAAAGAGCAATCCTGGAGTATCTATGCTCATGATTTCAATAGTAACATAGGAAGAGGATTGGTGTCTTGGTCTTCGAGTGGCATAGAGGGTCAAGTATAATGGTGTTGGTGCTCGTCAATTAGAATCTCTATAAGAAGAATTATGTGCGAGAATTTTTGGCCTTGCCAGAATGCCAACTTCTTGGGTTCTTGTTTCTTTATTTTGGTAGAAGTTTGATGAAGTAAAAACATACACTCATAAGAAGGTCAAGGTAAGATAAATAGTAAAATAATTTCATAAATTGTTATCAATTATAGAAGAATCTATCTAATGCTAACTGCCCTAAATTCTTAGGAAAGGGTTACTCTATCATGAGCATATGTTTTCATAGAACCTTATAACCAATGCACATCCGTCATGTTGCATCCTTCTTAGGCACAATTATAAGGGGTGAACGACATGGTGAGGTACTTGGTCAAGAAGCACCATGTTCCAACAGTTCTTACAGCTGTTCTTCACATTGTTTGTCTCTATAAAATTCCACTTGTACAACCCAATGTTTGGCATTGGACAGTCTAAAAATAGCTGGATTTTGTGCTCCACTTTGTTGAATTTTCATGGTTCCTATAATAGTAATGGCTTTCCAATGATTCATTAACTAGATCATATTATATCACATTCATATTAAGCAATTATACATAGGAAATATCAACAATAAAAAAATAATGAGAGTAGGATCATGAAGAGACAACCAAACAAAAAAGACACAAATTTTTACCTTGGGAAAACCCTAACTAGGGAAAAAATAGCCACCTTTTCTTAGAAAAATTGTTCAATTCAAAAAGGGATACTAATATGATTTTTCAAGTCAAAATAAATTAGAACTAACTAGTAATCAAACCCATGTCAAACCCAGGTCATGAAGGAAAATCCTCTTACCACTGCTACTCCCTCTCTCACGTGAGTCCTTTCACTCCCGTCAGAGACAAATCATACGGTAAAGAGGTCTACTACGATATTTGATATCCATATAACCAAAAATATTGTGTCTGGGGTCTGTACAAAACCTTATTTACTTTGCAAACATGAGATTCCCTCTCATGTACCTTAAATCCCTGACGTAGCTCTATGTGCACTTCTTCTTCCTCAAATACTCCATTGAGGAAAGAATTCTCCACATCCACTTGATGTAATTTTGAAAACATAATAGAAGCACGAAAAATAATAGTTGTAACATAAGTGTAACCGGAAACAAGAGTCTCCACATAGTCCTCTCCCTCTTTCTCGAATAATCCTCATGAGTATTTCTTTGTACTTCTCTTTGATTCCATCTTCCACATACTTCATCTTGAGATTCACTTCGAAGTCACCAATGACATGTCTTCGACAAAATTTCCTCCATCATAGAATTCCTTAAATTTGTTGGCCTACCTGCTCCCTCTGATCTAGGAGCTCTTCTGGTCATCAAGTATGATTAGTACAATTTCTCTCTTGAACACAAACTATTGATCTTGGAAGAACCCTCTTGTCATAAATTTTGCCTCGTTCTTCCAGTGCTTCCATTTGTTGCTAGAGCCTTGTCAACCTTCATGATATACCTTTGATCCTCACTAGGATGCCCTAGAAGAAAAATTATAACCCAAAAAATGAAACAAAGGTAAGAGGCCAAATAATTGTAAAACAATAATTATCAAGGAATAAGTATACAAGTACTTACCTTTTCAAAGAATTGTCAACTCCCTCTTGATATTTTCCTCCTTGGAGGAATCATTGAAATCCATCTGCGAACTCATCATCCTCATTATCAACATGTCTCTTTTCTTCCCTTCCTTGCATGAGCTAGGGTTTTTTTAATCCTAGCCTTCAAGCCTTTTGATGGAAAAAAATGACCGAAATCAACAATAGGGAGATCACCGAGTCATGGTCCCAACAAAGCCTTTATCCTTCTGAAATGGTGATTCTGACTAGTTCAAATGGGTCAAATTACACTCTCTCTCCCTGTTTTTGGTGTTTCTAATAACTTATCAACAAGAAAAGTCAATCAAACTTACCCTCTTGTAGGATTCTTGCAATGAAGCAGTTCTTAAGCTGGCATAAGGGCTCAACTAATCCAGCAATGTAGTTTCTCCTACGTAAGGAAATTTCTAAACTAGCAATTGTCCCAAAAGGTACAAAGAGAGGCCAATAGGATTATTAAATTAGAATTGTTGAATTTCTCTAGAAGAGATGTTGGTTCAAGCCTAATGGATGGGCAATTTGAGCCGGCTAAACGCTTTCTAATTGTTTTTTATTACGGTAAAATTATATTGATAATTCATTTTCTTTGCTTTCAAAAGCTTGAAGGAATTTGAAGAGCAAGTATAGAACTTCTTTGTGGGATTTGATCCAAAAATCACTGATTTGTAGATATATACTCAATGAAATGTTAATTGGTTGAAACCCTGCACAAATGTTTGATATAAGCAAATAAGCCCAAAAAGTTGAAAGGCTACAACTAAAACTATAATCAACACCCCCGTAATTCCTAATCGTTGACAAAATCAAGAAAAAGGAAAAAAAGCATATTCGTGATAGAAAAGTTACAAACCTTTCATAGTTTGACATCAAGCATTGCAGAGTACATAATGAAATAGATCAGCTACCTGATTAACAAATAAGCGCGGTAGAATTTTGATAAAAAATTTACTTTGGTTTTTAAAATTAAGAAAATAATAATGGATAAAAAATTTATATATGTCCAAGTCATGTAGAAGATTAATTATTGGTAGGGTTGCTTTGTTCCTATATACTGAAGTTTGAGGTTTATGGTATGTTTTGTTTGACAATATATAGTATATACTATTAGTTTTGTTCCAATTAGATTTTAAGTTTTATGTTATATGTGTAGTTGTAATAAAAAATAATAGTATTGTTGAAGAGGAAAGATGCATTGCTGTTGGAGGACTGACTCTAGGGCTATAATAGGTAAAAAAATAGTTGCCGAAGGGAGAACTTATTCCACAGATTTGTATATAAAAATTGAGTTTTTTTTATGCCATATGTACAATACTCTACACCAAATAGCCCCCGAAGAGAGGAATACCTCCATAAACATTGGAAACAAAGGACTTCAATGCTTAACATCCATCTTCCAAAGGCGCTTCAAGGGTAAATACTTCTGCAAGAAACACTTTCAAATATGTGTGGGGCCCCAAAGTAGGTACTCCAACCTTCGTAGGCCATTCCAAATACGTGCATCTTCCTCAAAATGGTACATTCCCACAGCAATTGAGCAAACAAGTAAACCAAGGGACTGACCTTTTCCAGCCTATATTTAAAAGAAAAAGCATCTTCCTTAAGAAGGCAATTGAGCAAACAAGTAAACCAAGGCACTGACCTTTTCCAACGTATATTTGAAAGAACAAGCATCTTCCTTAAGAAGTGAACCAGTCAACTTATTATGGAATTTGTTTCATTGGAGTGCTCCACCTATTGATGTATCTCCATTTGAATAGGTTCCCTTGCACACATCTCCATGTTATCGGTTCAAGGCACTCACACATGGAGGATATCTATTCAGATGATATACTAACTATTGAACCCTTTTCTTTTGGAATCGACCAATATGGCTGAAGCATCATTGCATCAAGTGAAGGTACACAAGGATCTAACATTTTCAGGTTCTAATACTACTACATAACTTATAATTGGTTAGAAAGTTGTAGAAATATTCTACATGTGATGGCCTAGAGATAACAATACAGAGAGAAGATGACCTTCCTTTTACTCTCTTCCACCAACATGTACAATCTCCAAAGCAAACATTCAATCCAAGAATGCTCAGAACTTTCTTAAAAAACAAGGTAGATGCAATGGATGTTGAGAATTTCCCTTTGTTTTTATGTATCAGATAGAGTTTACAACATGGGGATGATCTTGCAACTCTAGCAGCCCCTGTTATATTGGTGGCAACATGTGTGAATGCTACCTACCTCAGGATAACTACAAATGATTCTGTCATGAAAAGTTGAAAGTAAATACCTAGGATGAAACTAACAATAATAAGCATATCTGATCATGATGCATAAAATGCATAAGAAAAAAATCCCCAATATGTAGAACATAATAAAAAGTACAAAAGAATAGATGAAAATTCCCAAAAGCAATCTGTGATACATTGCATGGAATGCCATATGAAAAGTTGTACTATATTTTTTGTTACTTTTCCAATGTCATTTCCTTTTTGGTGCAATAATTTCCATGCACTCATTTTGGAAGAAAATCATGAAGCTAAAGTTAATGGTAAGCCTAAAGTGCCCTGTCAATAGGAGCTGAAGTCTTTATTTCAAAGGCAAACAACGTTTACCAAAAAAATTATATTTTAAAAATGTGCTATGAATAACTGATAATTCTCGCATTATGCATGGAGAATATCATAAAGCAATTGTACTGCTAGTTCCTACTAATGCATTTGCAAGGGGCTTAAGATATCATTACTATAAAATGACTCTATATGACTCTAGAGTTCCAGATAAATGCTCATTGGCTCAATTTGAAGCACCAACAACAAAAACATTATGTTCATCTTCAAAAGTACTTACAAAAATAAACTACTCTATGCACAACATCCCTCTTTTGAATTGGAGTCAAGATAGCATATTGACCACTCTGAGAGTCTGAATTGTAGTTTTTCTTTTCATTATTCTCCTTTTGCTGCTTGCCAAGAGCGATGACCTTGAAGTGCTCTGAAAATGATTGACTACGGCACAGAGGCATCCATTTGAGATAATTCATGAAAGCAGTTCCCTATCAAAGTGATAGATATAAAATATAGACATCTTAGATTTCACACTGTGAAGTTATCTCTTTCTGAATTGAAGACACTAATTATTCTCGAAATGCACCAAGGCTATTGATAAAATAGAGACCCCACCTCTAAAATAAAGTTTCATCCTCAGACAGATGGGAAAAACTTGGTTAGTATGAAAGGGAGAGCATAAAACTCTTCACTTCTAGGATCAGTTTTGAATGAACGTAACTTATCCCACCAATGATGGTCTTTGTCTTTCCTTGTTGAGCTCTCCCCCATATGTAGAGTGTTATCGAAAAACAATGCTACGCTACCAGTAACTAAAGGTGGTGACGAGAAAATCACATTGGTAATGTCATTGAACTGTTGAAAAAGCCATTCAAAAATGTTTAAAGTTAAAAACATTGAAAATTTGAAGATTGAAGGGAATGTTGCCACAACGAACTGCTAGCTAAAAAATTTCGATGTAGTCCCTGAACGAAGTTGTGAGAGCCCTACCTATCATCCATGAGTGTGGATTGGACCATGACCAGAAGAAACTGTAAATTCATTGAAGTATTGTGGTACCGATAATACCAAAAACAGAGAGAAGCCCAAGATGGACTTTGTCCTGAAACTATTTAGATTACAAAATTGAAGGAAACTGAAACCCCCACCAGCTGCTCATCAAGAATACAAAAAAAATCAGACACGAGGCAAAACCCAAAGAATTGTTGTTCTACCCTACAATTTCAACGCTGCATGGTACAAATTGTCTGCCAATATAGGTACCCAATGAATTATTGTTGTAGCCTAATATGTTGAAATTGCAATGTACAACTAAGTGTCTGCCAGTATGAGTTAACCTTAAGGTTTTATGCATACATCCATTATACATTATGGCAACAGCTAAGATACTACTAGTTCACTGACTTTGCAGCTCAGCACATAGGATTTGTGTACAGTGTATACATACCAACATAACCAAACAGGAGACAGTACATGGCAGCAACAATGGGTGCTGGAATAGAAGCAAAGATTGTTCCAAATTTGCCTGGAACACATTAACACGAAATTAGCAATGCCAAATCCTAGACTAGGGAATAAACCCCAAAATGAGAAAAACATACCAACTTGAATTGATTATCACCAAGAACAGAGAAGAATATCATCTCTCAAACAGTTATGAGATAGAGGTGTGATGTCTCCTCTGAGTTGTGATGGTTTATCTCACTTATAATGGGGATGAACATTTCATGGTGTAATTGATGTTATTGAATGCTGATAGTCTTGATGGTAGCTCAAGCAGTCATGAAATAGAGTTGTAATCTCTCCCCCTAGTTGGGGTGGTTTACTATAATTATCATGGAAAAGTAGTAGCATGATTTTTTGCAACAATTTCCTTGGAGAAAAAATAATTAGATGCTGAAATTGGCATCACAGATAAATGAGTTACTTGTACTATGAAAAACAAGATGTAAGGACGTTTTCACACATACTAGAAAAAAAGGGACTGCACCAATGCCTTGACATAAGTATGCGTAGAAGCAGACCTCCTTGCAAGACAACTCAGGCGTGGAGTAATGAGCACTCACCATCTACCCCCTGGATCTTTCTGGAGAGGGTGAATTGATAAATTCCCTCGTTTACCAGAAACGTGGATGCCAAAAAGAATGTGGATCCCCAATATGCACGGGTTACTTTCAAGTCGTTGGATTCATTACTAAAATATCAAAACAATAAATGACAAAAAGATATCATCAGCATGGAGTGGGAGTACTGATTGTCTTTTCGAAAATAAAGAAGAAAAAAACTTGCAGAAAATCAATGAAATTCACAAGATACAAGGAAATACCGAAAGACCAATATGGCATTGCGGTAGGACGACCGATGAGGGTTGTGTATTTCAAAACAACAGCAAGCGGAGAAGGACCTCAGAAGAAATACAAGTCCAAGACTCCCCCATTTGTTCTATATGTCCAGAAAGATCCCCCATACTCAATATCCATGCCATTACTATTCAGCAGCAAAACCCCATGAGCAACGCCTCCTGCTCTCACATCCAAATAAAACAGATGAGACCTAAAGATCCAAATTCGTACTCGAACTGCCAATGTTTGAATTCCAGAGTGTATAGTTCTGATTCGCGTTGAGGAGAAATGTCTGCCGAGTGCTCTCTCCCAATCCATACAGAGAAGCAGTCGATGGCAGGGCAGTAGAGACCTCTAAGTATTCGTCTTCAAAAACCAGTGAATTGCCAGTGGCATTTGCAGTGGAATTAAAGAGAGTCTCTCCACTTGAACGCCTCGTGATTGGAAAGCCGAATGGATTATTGGATTAGTTAAACAACAATTCATGAGTATGATTCTGAGAATCATCACTACTATTGACCCCACCATATCTAGGCAGAATATCACTCGGAACTTCCCATCGCGGCTGGTTAGCATCCGTAATATAAACTCTCAAACTATCATTGGATTCATACCTGAAACGCGATCAAATTCAATACAGTTCAGCCCTATTTCTCTATTTGTACTAGAACAGAGCCATACAAATCTGATATGCATCATGTAGATCTAATATGCACATGCTCTTTATGCATTCACTTAGACCCATGTAAATCTAATATGCACTTGTTTTTGTTTTTAAAACAGGGAAAATGTGCACCCACAGTCAGCAGAAAGATATACACAGTAATAAAACAAATATAAATACAGAGTAACTATAAATACTATATTATATTTTTCTATGAAAAATAGACTCTAAACTACACTTCAATCTAGTTTCTCCTGTAATAACACTATGGTGCAATTCAAATCCCAAAACAGAGTTTAAAATTTCTTTCATTTGAAAATGAAAATTAAGACCAAGAACAAAAGATATAAAATTACCTGACCAGTAGTTGCAAGCTTTGAATGTCAGGGCCATAGAGAGAATTGTTCACTGAATTGTTCTGGATGAGTTGCAGTTGGGCTGTTATGGAATTTGCATCTGGTGCTTTTGAGATGTTGGAGATCATGTAACCAGACCCAAGAGCATGGGATTGACAACATAGAAGAAGAAAAATAGGTATAAATGCAAAGAGAGAGCTCATGAACTATGCTGTTTGATACATTGTGTATGAAATTTAGACAAGGACCAGCTTCAATTGCTGCAGGATAAGAAGGAAGGGATGGCCTTTTTATATAGTTGTGATGATAATAACAAATAAAATGTAGCCAATCTTTCTGAATGTGAACATGAAATCATTGTGGAAGGAAGGATAATGATGGCGTTGGAAAGTCGCGGGAGTATATCCTGGTATTAACTCATTCCATTTCAAAACTAATTGTCTTTTGATGGGTATGCTTGTATGCCCCACCTATAGTGAGAATATGGGCATATTCCCACACAATAGCAACTGCAATTATGATGGCAAAACGCTCAAATAAGAACGCTATCTGCCCATCTACGTTACAGGCTTACCATGTAGCTTCTTCCCCGCAGATTTAATGCCCACCCCTACGAATCCGGAGTCGCTCAAATAAGAATTCCAACTGCCCATCTACGTTACAGGCTTACCCTGCAGCTTCTGCCATGCAGATTTAATGCCCGCCCCTACGAATCCGGAGTCAGGCACGGTTTGAAGAAGGCTTTGTGCTCGAAGAGTGTTCTCCGAAATTGCTGACAATAAATTGAAATGGCACAACACATATGAACAATTGCATACATCTCCATGTTATTGGTTCAAGGCACCCACATGTGGAGGGTATCTATTCAGATGATATACTAACTATTGAACCCTCTTTTTTTGGAATCGACCAATATGGCTGAAGCATCATTGCATCAATTGAAGGTACACAAGGATCTAACATTTTCAGGTTCTAATACTACTACATAACTTATACTTGGTTAGAAAGGTGTAGAAATACTCTACATGTGATGGCCTAGAGATAACAATACAGAGAGAAGATGACCTTCCTTTTACTCTCTTCCACCAACATGTACAATCTCCAAAGCAAACATTCAATCCAAGAATTCTCGGAACTTTCTTAAAAAACAAGGTAGATGCAATGGATGTTCATAATTTCCTTTTGTTGTTATGTATCAGATAGAGTTTACAACATGGGGATGATCTTTCAACTCTAGCGACCCCTGTTATATTGGTGGGAACATGTGTGAATGCTACCTACACCAGGATAACTACAAATGATTCTATCATGAAAAGTTGAAAGTATATACCTAGGATGAAACTAACAATAATAAGCATATCTGATCATGACGCATAAAATGCATAAGAAAAAAATCCTCAATATGTAGAACATAATAAAAAGTACAAAAGAATAGATGACAATTCCCAAAAGCAATCTGTGATAGATTGCATGGAATGCCATCTGAAAAGTTGTACTATATTTTTTTTACTTTTCCAATGTCATTTCATTTTTGCTGCAATAATTTCCATGCACTCATTTTGTAAGAAAATCATGAAGCTAAAGTTAATGGTAAGCCTAAAGTGCCCTGTCAGCAGGAGCTGAAGTCTTTATTTCAAAGGCAAACAACGTTTACCAAAAAAAATATATTTTAAAAATGTGCTATGAATAACTCATAATTCTCGCATTATGCGCGGAGAATATCCGAAAGCAATTTTACTGCTAGTTCCTACTAATGCCTTTGCAAGGGGCTTAAGATATCATTACTATAAAATGACTCTATATGACTCTCGAGTTCCAGATAAATGCTCATTGGCTCAATTTGAAGCACCAACAACAAAAACATTATGTTCATCTTCAAAAGTACTTACAAAAATAAACTACTCTATGCACAACATGCCTCTTTTGAATTGGAGTCAAGATAGCATATTGACCACTCTGAGAGTCTGAAATGTACTTTTTCTTTTCATTATTCTCCTTTTGCTGCTTTCCAAGAGCGGTGATCTTGAAGTGCTTTGAAAATGATTGACCAGTGCATAGAGGCATCCATTTGAGATAATTTATGAAAGCAGTTCCGTATCAAAGTGATAGATATAAAATATAGACATCTTAGATTTCACACTGTGAAGTTATCTCTTTCGGAATTGAAGACACTCTAATTATTCTCGAAATGGACCAAGGCTATTGATAAAACAGATACCCCACCTCTAAAATAAAGTTTCATCCTCAGACAGATGGGAAAAACTTGGTCAGGTTGAAAGGGAGAGCATAAAACTCTTCACTTCTAGGATCAGTTTTGAATGAACGAAACTTATCCCACTAATGATGGCCTCTGTTCTTCCTTGTTGAGCTCTCCCCCATATATAGAGTTTATCCAAAAACAATGCTATGCTGCCAATAACTAAAGGTTGTGACGAGAAAATCACATTGGTAATGTCATTGAACTGTTAAAAAAGCCATTCAAAAATGTTTAAAGTTAAAAACATTGAAAATTTGAAGATTGAAGGGAATGTTGCCACAACGAACTGCTAGCCAAAAAATTTCGATGTAGTACCTGAAAGAAGTTGTGAGAGCCCTACCCATCATCCATTAGTGTGGAATGGACCATGACCAAAAGAAACTGTAAATTCATTGAAGTATTGTGGTACCGATAATCCCAAAAATAGAGAGAAGCACAAGATGAACTTCGTCCTGAAACTACTTAGATTACAAAATTGAAGGAAACTGAGACCCCCACCAGTTGCTCATCAAGAATACAAAAATTTTCAGACACGAGGAAAAACCCAAAGAATTGTTGTTCTACCCTACAATTTTAAAGCTACTTCGTACAAACTGTCTCCCAATATAAGTACCCAATGAATTGTTGTTGTAGCCTAGTATGTTGAAATTTCAATGTAAAACTAAGTGTCTCCCAATATGAGTTAACCTTAAGGTTTTATGGATACATCCATTATACATTATGGCAACAGCTAAGATACTACTAGTTGACTGACTTTTCAGCTCAACACATAGGGTTTGTGTCCACTGTATACATACCAACATAACCAAAGAGGAGACAGTACACGACAACAACAATGGGTGCTAGAATAGAAGAAAAGATTGCTCCAAATTTTCCTAGAACACATTAACACAAAATTAGCAATGCCAAATGCTAGACTAGGGAATAAACCCCAAAATGAGAAAAATACACCAACTTGAATTGATTATCACCAAGAACAGAGAACAATATCATCTCTCAAACAGTTATGAGATAGAGCTGTGATGTCTCCTCTGAGTTGTGATGGTTTATCTCACTTATAATGGGGATGAGAATTTCATGGTGTAATTGGTGTTATTGAATGCTGATAGTCTTGATGGTAACTCAAGCACTCATGAAATAGAGTTGTAATCTCTCCCCCTAGTTGCGGTGGTTTACTACATTTATCATGGAAAAGTAGTAGGATGATTTTCTACAGCAATTTCCTTGGATAAAAAATAATTAGATGCTAAAATTGGCATCACAGATAAATGAGTTACTTTTACTGTGAAAAACAAGATGTAAGGATTTTTTCACACATACTAGAAGAAAAGGGACCGCACGCAAGTATAGGTAGAAGCAGACCTCTTTGCAAGACAACTCAGGGTGGAGTAATGAGCTTTTACCATCTACCCCCTGGATCTTTCTGGAGAGGGTGAATTGCTAAATTCCCTAGTCTACCAGAAACGTGGATGCCTAAAAGAATGTGGATCCCTAATATGCACGGGTTACTTTCAGGTTGTCAGATTCGTTACTAAAATATCAAAACAATTAATGACAAAAAGATATCATCGGCATGGAGTGGGAGTACTGATTTTCTTTTCGGAAATAAAGAAGAAAAAAACTTGCAGAATATCAATGAAATTCACAAGATATGAGGAAATACCGAAAGAACAATACGGCATTGCGGCAGGACAACTGATGATGGATCTGTACTGCTGAACAACAGCAAGCGGAGAAGGACCTGAGAAGAAATACAAGTCAAAGACTCCCCCATTTATTCTATATGTCAAGAAAGATCCCCCATACTCAACATCCATGCCATTACTATTCAGCAACAAAACCCCATGAGAAACGTCTCCTGCTCTCACATCCAAATAAAACGGATGAGACCCGTAAAGATCCACATTCGTACTCGAACTGCCAATGTTTGAATTCCAGAGCGCATAGTTCTGATTCGTGTTGAGGAGAAATGTCTGCATAGTGCTCTCTCCCAATCCATAGAAAGAAGCACTCAATGGCAGGGCAGTAGAGACCTCCAAGTATTGGTCTTCAAACACCAGTGGATTTCCAGTGGCATTTGCAGTGGAATTAAAGAGAGTCTCTCCACTTGAACGTCTCGTGATTACAAAGCCGAATGGATTATTGGAGTAGTTAAACAGCAATTCATGAGTATGATTTTGAGAATCGTCACTACTATTGACCCCACCATATCTAGGCAGAATATCACTCAGAACTTCCCATCGCGGCTGCTTAGCATCCGTAATATAAACTCTCAAACTATCGTTGGATTCATACCTGAAACTCGATCAAATTCAATACAGTTAAGCCCTGTTTCTCTATTCGTACTAGAACAGAGCCATACAAATATGATATGCATCATGTAGATCTAATATACACATGCTCTTTATGCATTCACTTAGACCCATGTAAATCTAATATGCACTTGTTTTTGTTTTTAGAATAGGGAAAACGTGCACCCACAGTCAGCAGAAAGATATACACAGTAATAAAACAAGTATAAATATAGAGTAACTATAAATACTAAATTATATTTTTGTATGAAAAATAGACTCTAAACTACACTTCAATCTAGTTTCTCCTTTAGTAACATGATGGTGCAATTCAAATCCAAAAACGCAGTTTAAAATTTCTTTCATTTGAAAATGAAAATTAAGACCAAGAACAAAACATATAAAATTACCTGACCAGTAGTTTCAAGCTTTGAATTTTAGGGCCATAGAGAGAATTGTTCACTGAATTGTTCTGGATGAGTTGCAGTTGGGCTGTTATGGAATTTCCATCTGGTGCTTATGAGATGTTGGAGATCGTATAACCAGACCCAAGAGCATGGGACTGACAACATAGAAGAAGAAAAATAGGTATAAATGAAAAGAGAGAGCTCATGAACGATGCTGTTTGATACATTGTCTATGAAATTCAGACAAGAACCAACTTAAATTGTTGCAGGATAAGAAGGAAGGGATGGCCTTTTTATATAGTTGGGATGATAATAACAGATAAAATGTAGCCAATCTTTGTGAATGTGAACATGAAATCCTCATGGAAGGAAGGATAATGAAGGAATTGGAAAATCGCGGGAGTATATCCTGGTATTAACTCATTCCATTTCAAAACTAATTGTCTTTTGTGGGGTATGCTTGTATGATCCACCTACAGTGAGAATATGGGCATATGCCCACACAATAAAAACTGCAATTATGATGGAAAAATGCTCAAATAAGAATGCTAACTGCCCATCTACGTTACAGGCTTACCGTGCAGCTTCTCCCGCGCAGATTTAATTCCTGCCCCTACGAATATGAAGTCACTCAAATAAGAATGCCAACTACCTATCTACATTACAAGCTTACCTTGCAGCTTCTCCCACACAGATTTAATGCCCGGCGCTACGAATCCGAAGTCAGGCACAGGTTTAAGAAGGCGCTGTGCTTGAAGAGTGTTCTCTGAAATTACCGAAAATAAACTGAAATTGCACAACACATATGAATAATTTCCCGCTGAATCTGGACGACAGGTGTCAACGTCAGAAACAAAAGGACGATGAAAGTTTCTTTCAAAGGAAGGCCTATCAGCCTAAATATGAGAGCTAAATCTAAATGTAAATCTAAATGCAAATACAATATAATCTTTTATGAAAGCATTCAAAAGGATAGATTAATTCTAACTCGATTAAATGAAGGATTAGTCCTCCTCTCAATCTAGAGAAAAAATATTGAACTTTCGACCAACTTGAATTTAGAATAAAAATCAAGAGAATAAGCCAAGGAAATAGCTCTAGTACTTGCTACTAATTTGAACAAATATATACATTCAACTATCGATAAGTAGTTACCTTGCTACACATACCTTTAAATTCAAATAAAATGAATTCAAAATAAGTGGTATAATTGCATTAAAGAAATAGTTCTCATAATACAATGACGATTAAACAAAAGATAAACTT
>APFE030086486.1:10319-47670 GCA_000404065.3 Pinus taeda
AAATCTTTGTCCATATATTGTTGCATTCTTTGGAATTGTTGGTTTTGCAGGGCAAAGGAGCGAAAGGGACGTGAAGAATGGTTTGGACCCTTGAGGAACTACCCGAACATAGAACCTGAGGTATGTCCTTCTTACTTTAGAATTAGCTTTTGCTAGCATAATGGCTGTGTGTGTGCATGTTTCTTTGTTTAGACAACTTTCAATCTGCTAGGGTTCCACCCAAAAGCCCTAGGGGATAAAATACCTCAACACTAAGTCTAAAGTGTTCCTCACAGAGGAAAAATGAAATTCATTGGATGATTTTGAAGATAGTCTCATCTTCTAAACTATTTCATTCTGAATCCAATGCAATTTGAATGGGTCAAAACGAACTCCGGATGAAGGAGTTATTATAAAAAGAAGATTTGCGCAGTGTCCTTAGAAAAGGAGGCATTTCTTATTAAATGTGGCCTAAAGGGTTAATATTAGCCTTATGCGCTAAAAACCTTTGTTAAGTGCTAAACCTTCATAAAAGTGAATTTTACATTGAAATTCGGATAAAGCACGTGGGCAGTGGCGGCTAGGCAGACTCAAAGAATTTATAGAAAATAGACTAAACCTTTGAGTTCCGGAAGGAGGGCAGTAAACAGTATTTCAGGTGGGCTTCAAGCATTAAGCGGTATTGGATGGGCTCTAGCTGATCCCATACATTGGTTGACACGTAGCATGCAAGAGGAGAGAGGAGACCTCTTTTTTGGGTGGTTAATCCCCGTGTAAGTTATGCGCCTGAAATGACTGCTAGCCAACAGATTAGAGGTCGCAAATCAATGGCCAGGATATGATCGGAGCAATCAGTGATCGGCATAACCAAAGGGAAGACCCCGAGGCCTTTGTGACAGTGATATTGTGATATGCGATAAAGAAATGGGCCGAGGTGTGATAGCATGCAGCTGTCGAATCGATGAGCAAGATCAACGGTCAGGATTTGATAGGGGTGATCTGTGATTAGGCGATTAGCGAATCCCTGATACAAAGGGCCGTTACATGTGATTGGGACTTGCGATTGCGATATGTCGATAAAGGGTGGACCCGATGGAATTATAGACCCGACTTCATAAGTTTTGAAATCCGCAAATTCGGGATTTTCAATGTATTCTCGTGTATTGAGGTTTTGACCTCCCACCTATGCGATTACGATATGTTTATTAAAGGCAGACGTGAAAGGGTTTATAAATGCGGATGCATAATATTTGAAAACGGTTTATTTTGATTTTCTTTGTATTTCCTATGTATTTGAGTTTTGGCCAATACGCCATGCGATTGAGATTTACGATAAAATGGCGGACTCTATGGGTTTATAGATGTGATTTTATATTATTTGAAGTTCAGGCTAAAGGCCCATGATGTGTTTTGTGTGCGTTTTCTTGTGTATTCCATTATTTGGCTATTTCGGCCAGAGGAAGGCAAAACAACTCAGTTTCCTACCTGCTGTTCTTTTCCATTTGTAAACGGACTCTTGTGATGAAACAATCGGGTTCTTCAATGATGAAGGACTTTAACCGATGTGTTACAAGAGCACAGGGAGCTCAATTGACAAGGAGGCTGAAGGTTGTTGAGAATGCGTGCAGAAGCCGAGAGATTACACAAAGAGTAGAACTGATAGAGGGTCGCTTGGAGGTCAGGCGAACTCAGAAGCTCGTAAGAGCCAGAGCCAAGAGCCGGAGCTAGAGCCAGAGAGCTCACATTAGAATTTTAAGAGCCATGGAACTGAAATGAAGCAGCAGAATAGCAAAGAGATCAAATGATCAAGCTATTGCTGGTGTTCGGAGTGTGCTAAAGATAGAAGAAGGAGTTCCAGAGATAGTTAAGAGAATTCTGAGGGAGTCAGAGAAGCCAGAAGATCAAGAAGCTTAGAGCACTGACTGAAGGAGTCAAGTCCAGAGAAGCCTAGATCTGTCTGTAGAGTGAGGACAACCAGGGGTAAAATGGCATTCTAAACCCATAGGTTCAGTTGTAAACCAATGGAGTTGAGTGTGGAGCTTGTAAAATAATTTAAGCCATCATCCCAGAGATCCTAGTTGAGTTAACTAGAGCTTAAGGAGACGTAGCCCAAGTTATTAGGTTTAACTCTATATTATATTGTTGTCTTATGTGTTTGTTGGTTTGTTGCTTTTTTTACTATTATGTGTGTTTTACATCAGCACAAGCAAATGAACTTAAGAACTTGAAAAATTAAAAAAAAAACACAAGTATACACCTCTTTCAAGCACTTTTAATTCCGCAATTGGTTAATCATAAGTTCTACGGAATATATAAGCTTTGGAGTGGGGGAGGTTCTTGTAAGCTTGACAAGAATCCTTTAGTGCCCCATTTTCAGATCAGGTGGTATCAGGGCCTAACGTTGGTTAACCTCACCTTCAAAGAAGGTGATATCAAAGATGGTTATACCAGAGTAAGTGGTATTAGATCAGAATGCTTGATTGATAGAGCAAAGATTGCTTGTCTGAAAGGTGTTTAAATAGTCAGAGGTTGATTGTATGCTTATTTTCATACTGGCTATTTTTTGAGTTTGTAGAAGTGAAGGGAAAGCTACTGATAGCTAAGTCCAGGAGAGGACAAGAAGGAAGAAAGGCTAAAGGCATTCTTCTTATCCCAAAGGGCCTCAAAGAAATCCTTGATGTTGGAAATAATACTGAGAGGGGGTGGGGGGGGGTGAATCAGTATTATCAAAAAACTTTTTCATTTTCATACTCAGATTCATATACGCTACTTCAGTTAAGGATATCCGCGTATATACGCGACTGTGTTAAAAGCAACTAGCGTACATGTAGTAATCTTATGATTCAGTTAGCTTATCTTTAGTAAATGCATCAGAACATTATTAACCTTATTAACAGTAAGCAGAATAGATCATCACACATAAATAACACACACATGAACACCATGATATAAGGTGGAAACCCAACGTGGGAGAAAACCACCTGCTGCAAGTCATCTCAATCTTCTTCTTAATAAGAAAATCCTTTTACAATATTTTGTACTGGTGCAGCCTTATACAAGTACGGGAGCTACAACCCCTTTGCTCTTGTACTAGCCGATCCATTTACTAGTACGCAGGCTACTACCTGCTACAATGCTCCAAAGATTTCCTTTAGCTCTTGTACTAGAGATACTACTACGTAGGCGCCGACCTATAATCTTCTCTCCTCCAGGTACCACATTTCATAAATTTTCTGACTGGATACACTGAAGCACAACTCTATAATCTGAAGGCCATGTTTCATCCAATTTTCATACTGGACCCATCAATATCATTGAAGCATACAATCAATCAACACTAGCATTATCAATCTCTGAATCACCCAATACTGAATCGTTGAACCCTGTCAACAAAAAGCAGTCACCAGAACACATAGCAGAACCTTGAACTCTGCAACACTATTCAGAACCAACTGTATCATCAAAATCATGCATTAAAGTGCATACGCTACTTGGACAAACCAAACCCGCGTACATACGTGCTTTTACCAAAGCCAACCCACGTACAGATCTATAAATATTTAATCATGACTTGAAATGATTTCAGACTTAAGTTATGCCCAGTTCATGTGTCAGTATACAGATCTATAATAAGCATAATCAACTATAAAGAGATAGTTCATTTCAAACCATTTGATACCGATTTATCCTTAGATCTTGTTCTCCATCAACTTGTGAGATCCCTCCTTAGCTTAGATCAAGCAACCCATAACCTGCATACTGGATCTCATCCTTCATCAGATAGTCAAGACTTTCTCAATACCCTTGCCTAATGATCTTCTTCTCTTTTATAGTCTTAGGCCTTACTCAATACCATGGTCCAAAACCATAACAAACCAATACCATGAACCCAAAAACTAAGGATCAACACATCTGACTAGACGCCATGGTCTAAAAAAACATGTTCAAATCCCAAGAACTAACCACCATGGACCAAAAGTAATTTCTCCAACATATACGCTCTTTTCCTTGCATGAAAGTGCGTGTATACGCATACGCGCCTTTTTAAAGACTAACCCGCGTTTATACGCGGCTCGGTCACGATGAACTTGCGTATATATAATTTCTCTTCATTCTTGTGGATTGATAATCAATTCCTTGCTGCTGACATCCTGCACTATGATTTGTCATCTGTGTGATTTGCCATCAAGGACAACACTTGTCTCATAATTCCAACAACCAAAACACAAAATATGTATTAGTTATACATTTAAGATTTCAATTTATGGGTGGAACCAATAATGATAGATGCCACATACCTTCCCTTACAATATTAGAGTCTCGATCATGATCAAGTGAAATGATGGCCTCTTCATCGTGCATCTCTTGCCATGTCAAAATTAGATGAGGTCTCTTTGGATTAAGAGGGGCATATTTCCATCATTTCACGTACTTGTATTTTTCACATTGATTAAGTCTGCATCCATCAACACTAATGAAAAACTCACAAAAACATGTGAGTTTTCTTGTCTCGATGGCAAATATTTCCCCCATGTCTTTACTTTGCACTGAGTGTAATTCCCTTATTCCTTCTATAGTATGAAGCTATTCACATTTCCAAGTTCAACATTCCAAAAGAAACTATGCACATGCCTAATAGATCTGTGACCTTCATGTCCTAAATGGGATCTGCACTAGTTGACCACCTCTAGAGATGATTTGAGTCGATCTACATCATGACTCATTTAACACCTCATAAATGCTCACTTCCCACAAGCACTTGCACCATCATGCTCACCCTTTCCATGTACTATTTCAAAATAGCTCCAAGTACGTTGAATTTTTGTCTTCTTATGTAGCCGACTCAACCAATAAAAACTACGAGCTAACTTGAACTACCCTACATAACCATCTGACCATATCTAATGTTTCTTGAATGATATGCCATTTTTTTGTAATGATTCATAAATCATTCCAAAGCAATTTTGCACAAAATATGTTTTATGCTCATGATCATCATTGATGTATAAGTGATACTCCTTAATCATATCATATGAATCGTTAGTGCTATCCCTACCATTAACATTCAATTGTCTATGTTTTTATACAACATGTACGAATATGGACACTTGGTCTGAGTGATAGTACTCACTATGGATCTCCATCTAAGGATAAAATATGTAATTATCGACAAATTCCACCACTGATAAGATTGTTCGTAGCTAGAATACTTCATGAGAATTATTAAATTCATAAGCTTGCCACCAAGACATGTGCGAGTGTTTGACATATTTATAGATCTGGTTCTAAAACGCCCCCATGAATTCTGAAATAGGAATATCATTCACAACATAGTTGATTCTCTTAGGTGCCAGAGTTGAAGAAGATGGTTGATTTCCCACAGAATACTCATATAGCTTTCATGTGACCATGACATCTGAAATCCCATACTGGTTTGGATCAATAGGAAAGTTCCTATGGAACAATGCCAAATCACCACATTCAATGCGTCTTCTCCCACCTATACATATTTTCTTGTAAAATAACTCTTTTGGCTTCCTTATGCATAATATTGATGAAACAAAATTGTGAATTGTAGGAGGAGGTTGTCATGATAGTTCTTCTAGTGAAATTCCCTAAATTTGTCATAATAAAGTTGGAATTCAATGTGATATCAACAACAACACGTGTCACAGAATGTATTAGGCATAATAAACCATAGTTTCAACTTTTGAAACATCCTTATTGATATCTTGACATGGTGATTGTTTTCCTAAAATTCCTCGAGTCGTGCAACTTCTATCATTGCTACAATGTGCTTATCGTGATATACATACCCACCTTTAGCTAGGTGATGTCGTGCGACATTCTTTCTATTTGGAATAGAAAAAGAATGGATCTCCAAAAACACTACCATACGTGCTATGATTCTTGTTGTAAGCTTGTCTTGGTAGGGCTGCCTGGTGATAAGAGCCCAAAAGTAGATTCATCATTTTAATTTACTCAAACCCTGAATTTGGTATGCTTATGCAATGTTTTTCTTGAGACATGGAGCAATTTTAACATTATTTCCAACTTTTGTTGTCTTTATGTATTTGGTGCAATAATAGAAGTTGTAATTGTCGTATTAGTAGCTCGAACATAAGTTTTTATTGATTTTAAAAACATAGAGAATGCTTTTGATATATTTTTAGTGAAATTCATACATGTCTTCCTACTTTTAGCATCTTGGATACCCAAAAGATTTGTGTAATGTTTTAGTTTCTTATGTTTGATCAACCCATACAATCTTTGAGCTTGTGAAACAACTAAATGTTTCTCAAAGTACTATCGAATGATGTTACCAACATGCTTTCTAATAGTGTGAGTAGTGATAGGCTCCCTAAGTTCCTTTATTGTGCTTGCATCCAAATTTTCTACAAACCTTCTGCCCCTTTCCAAACCACTAGCTCCCTGAAATCCTATCAACTTTATAGGGAACAACCCATTATTCTAGTGGTTGATCAACTTGATAGGGCACATCGTGTTCCTGTACTGGTTGATCAAATTGACAGGGAACATATTGTTCCCTTAGTGGTTGATCAGCTTGATAGGGCACATCTTGTTCCTCTATTGGTTGATCAACTTGATAAGGTACATCTTGTTCATTTAGTGGTTAATTAGCTTAATAGGGGTGTCTTGTTCCTCATGTGGCTAACAATTTCCATCCCTGCATAGTGGAATACAGAATATACTTGTAATTCAAGTGAATCATAAGTATTTAATAGTAGATCTGCACATGTTTATTTAAGAAATCACCATATGTGGAAGGTCATGATATGATTGGTAGGGTACTCCCCCTAATTTCCTTCGAATTTAGGGATATATGATGGAAACTTGGTCAGCATAGGGGGCATTTTTTATTATGCGAAATGGGATCATTTGTGGGTTTCATCAAATATGGGAGATTTAAGTAAGCAACAAATGGTATCTTGTTAGTGTTATCCATGATGTAATGACCTTGTGTGTTGGTGTTGGTGTTGGTATTGGTGTTGGTATTAGTGTACCATGTAGGGTAGTGATCTAGGTTGATGTTGGTGGCCACCCACCTATCCCACTTGGACCCCCACAATTGTCTCTTTCAGTTTTTCAGTTTCTGTAATTGTAGGACAATTTACTATTTTTAGCAGTTTTTCGGGTCCTGAACTTCCGGAGTCGTTTTGAGGCCCTAAATGAATATTTTTGGGAAACCTGGGAGCAACATGAGGCCATGGACCAATGTTTTTCTTCCCAAAGTTATAGTTCTCGGATAGATCTTTCTAACGAGCTCTTGTACGCATCAAATGGAGATTAGGTGCCAAAGTTACGACTCGGGGAAGTTGATGTACCAATTTACCCAAAACGGGGCCCACAGTTTGGTGTTTCATCTTCTAGGGTTAAGTTTTTGGATGTTTATGGTTTTCCATTGTTTCTCAACAATAAATAGGCCTTCGAGCCTTATTGTAACACAGTTCAGAGGCATGTAGTCGCCACATCGCTTCTCAGAGATAAGCTACCATCGCCCTAGCTGGTGTATTTCCATTTCCTTTTGTAAGCATATTTCAATATTTTACATTAATGAAATGAGATATTATTTCCACTACATCTCTGTGTTTATGGTTATCTCTGTAATTTTTTGCGTTCCTATTTAAATCCAGATCAGTGGTATTAGGGCAATCTGTTTTTTCTTTGTTTTTCTTTGCATGTCCCCAACGAGGTGGGGATATAAGGAGTTAGGGCTTGAACTTGTCAAACCTTTGCAAGACTAGCCTCACAAATCCTAACGGCCTCCCATGGTGGATGAAAAGAAATATGAGGGGGTAGGAGATCCTATCAAAATATTGCTTGAAGAAGCCCTCGAGTGACAAAGGAAGGCGATGATGGAAAACTTTGCCTAGAGCCTTTAGCGGCTACCCAGGGGTGACGCATCGGCTTCCAAAAACTACTCTGGAAACACCACACCGTTTAAGGTACAAGTTAATTTTGAAATCCCCATCTTCAAGGGTCAAATAGACATAGATGCCATAGATAAATGGTTAAATCTGCTAGATGGGTATTTTTCTGTTCACGATTTTTCCAGTCGAGAAAAAATTATTTTCACTCTTCTCAAAGCAGCCCCGCATGGAGGGGTATACAATCTTCCTAGGGTATACATCTAGCTGAAACAAATACCTCTAAATTAGGATGATAATCATGCTCCACACCCAACATGTTGAAGCTGCAAGAAAACAACAACACCACAAAGTTGAAGAAGGACACAAGAAAGTGGTGTGAGTTCCATAAGAGGCCCACTCACAACACAAGTGAGTGTCAGACCAAGCAGTTGCCGGTGGTCGAGTTGAAGGCTTCAGAATTAGATACATGTTTCGACCTTGAGTCAAAACCTGAAAAGGGGAATGACAAAGGGAAACAACTCATTGATGCGGAGCCTAGAGCCACTATTGCCACCAACAAGATCAAGAAGAATGAGTTGGAAGATCTAGAGGAGGGGGAGCGTCTTTTCCACTCACAAATATGGGTGAAGGGTTCATCGCTACAATTCATTGTTGACAGTGGTAGCCAAAAGAACCTCATTCCAGTAGAGGTTGTGAAGCGGTTGGGCCTACCGACCACACCACACCCGCAGCCGTATAGTATCGGGTGGCTTCACCAAGGACGAGATCTTTGAGTTCGCTAGTAGTGCTGCCTTCCCTATAGCATCAAACCCTTAACAGATGAGGTATTATGATGTATAATTAGGCTATTCATACTTGTGGAGGTGACATGCTGTGTATGAGTCAAAGCCTCGCACTATTATTATTTCTTTGGATAATTCATTATACAGGATGCTGGAGGTAGCCCCACCTACCGCCACCTCTTTGATCACTGCTAAGAAAGGAAGCAAGCTCATCTCACAGACTAGGAAATTTATTTTCTATCTAATTCGCTCCTAGAGTACGAGGAAAATTATCACCACATCCATGACCCCCGCGAAGGGTTCCTCCACGCAGCAGCAACAACATAGGGATACTGTCATGAAAGAACACAGGAAAAACTTCTCCTTACCTACAGGGGTACCACACAAGCTTCAGGTGGGCAACAAAGTTTGGTTGCATCTACAGACCATGGTTTTAGACCGAAAACCATCACGTCCAAAACCATGGACTGAAAACCATCGCATCCAAAACCATGTGCGAGAAACATGCACAAAACCATAGGTAGGTCCACCCAACCTAACATAGGATCCAAAACCAAAATTTTCCGGGGCGATGCTCCAGACCCCATAGAGTGGGGTTACCTGTACCCCTCAAACCCCTTGTAACTCCCCTTGCTACACAATCGGCACAACGAAAGGGGGGCATCCGCCCCCCCTCTAACCCCTCGATTAACTACGTGGGCTAGTCATGGAAAGAATATAACACAACCCAACATTCTCCCACTTGTTGTTTTTTTTCCACAAGGGGCCATAAGAGAGCTTAGTCATTTATCCAACCCTGCAATGCCCATTGTTTCTCTACACCAAGAGAACTTCTCAGAGCTCACAGATTTTGTCAATGCATCTGCAGTATTCTTCAAAGTGTCCACCTTTACTAGCAACCCTTTTTTCTTCTATCATATCCCTCATAAAGTGATATTGAACATCAATGTGTTTTGTCCTTGAATGATATGCAAGGTTCTTTGCCAAGAAAATTGCACTTTGGCTGTCATAGTCTATCCTTATAGCTCCCTGTACTAACCCCTTACTTGAACACAATCTCTGCAACCAAAATGCTTCCTTGCTTGCATGAGTGGCAGCCATGTATTATGCCTCTGTAGTTGATAGTGCCACTACAGATTGTTTCTTGCTCATCCAACTAACTACACCTCCAAATAGGTTAAACACATACCCACTTGTAGATCTTCTCTAATCCAGATCTCCAGCCCAATCTGCATCAACAAATCCATGAATATCAAACACTCTGTCCAATCTTGGTCTTCCTTGGTAGCACAAACCATAATCACGAGTGCCATGAAAATACCTGAAAACCCGCTTCACTGCTATCCAGTGCTCCTTCCCTGGTTTTGACATAAACCTGCTCAATACTCCCATTGCATATGCAATGTCTAGTCTAGTATAGACCATCGCATACATTAGGCTGCCAACTACACTTGCATATGGAACATGGGACGTATCCTCTTCCTCTTCTCATGTCTTGGGACATTGTTCAGTAGATAAATTTACACCTACAGGAATAGGAACTTGTTTTGGCCAGCAACAACCCCCCTTCTTATTTAGTTTTATCGCTAATACTAAATAAGTGGGGACCCTTATTCAAAAATTTTTAAAAATAAATCACTGCTTGTATTCCCTTTTTGAATAAAACTTACTATCATAAACTTAGGAAAATACCCGAAAAATCTAAAAAGACTTAAGTTTTATGATAAGTTCAAACAAAACCATTCCCTAATTAAAAAGTGTCACATTGCAAAAAGGTAATGGATTCGATCCTACAAACATAAATCTTAAGATTGCGAAATCGCGTTGTGAAATCATGCATTGACGACACTCATTGCATCGTAGTTTTCATGTGCCTCAAGGTCAAATACCTCAAACCGCTGATATGCGATGGTGCATCTCACAAATTGCGTATCACAGAAAACACATAGTAATGAATGATGGCCACATGCAATGTATTAGCGATATTGCGATCTGCGATATTACAAAGCAAATTGCAAAAGCGCCTTATCGTAGATCTTCAGGGCTCGTCATTCGATTTTTTTTTCCCATAAACCGATGCCCAGTTATGCGTGTTAATGATAATTAATGAGTTAGTTGGTAATCATTAATGAAATATGGTTTTGATCTGATCAAAGGGCCATTTCACGTAGGGTGATATATTTTATATGTTTTCAACATTTAAAGCTTTCCCATCACCTTTTTCTTATCTTTACTCTTACCTCATTTATAAACTGCAGGAGCGAAGAGCAAAGAAGTATACATAGTAGTGTCCAGAATATTATGGGAAAGAAGGGAAAAGCTCCAAGTTCTGAAGAGATGCCCTTGTACACAGACACCACCTGTAACAGAGATGCTAGTGTTACTACTTGGAAAAGAATGCACATCCTACTCGAGGAAGAAAATCACAGAGTAATGGATGTTATAGCTATTGCAGATTCACGCGGGTCGTCTGAGGCGTTGATTACAGAAATAGCATGTTCGTTCTTGCACCAGATAGCAGCGAGACCCAAAATTCTTCCATACACGAACATGGTCAAATGGGTACTAGACTGTCCTGACATAATGGATAGAGAATTTAAAACTCAGAACCAAGAACTCACAGAGTCGTTATTTCCACAAAATTTAAGGTTTATATCCTCTAACAAAAAACGTGCATCACCAGGAAAAACCCCTTGAGAAGGAAAGCCTCTAATCTCTCAGTCGCTTGTAAACTCGGGAATTTGTAGGAAAAAGTGCTAAAGGCGAAAGGAAAAACCTAAACTCTAAAAACCAGTGGTATTTATCAGGCGTATCCTCAAGTGGTATGTAAATTTCTACCAAATGTATAGCATCTATAGACAAGTTGGAGACAAAAGGCTCAAGAAAAAGCAGAGTCCATCAAAAGGTTAACCAAGTTGAATTGGGATTCTTACAGGATGTACTTGGTAAAACCACACAACAAGTGCATGACTCTCAAATGTATCATTAATTTTTCCGAGAAGATGGCACCAACACTTGCCAATTCCGTTTTCGCAGGATAGCTAATGTCGGAGGTCGGCCAGGCAACTCTCCTCAAGCAAATGCTGAACGCTTGCGACTACAAGGAACAGATACATAGATAGTTAATTACCAGTTTTAGTTTTAGATTCGGTTTTAGTTTTAATTTTGCTTTATTTTTGCCTAAAATGAGGATGGTCATTTAAACCACATCCTACATTTTTTTAATAAATTATTTTTAGATTTAGCTAGTAGTATTTAAACCCTTCTCATGCATTTAGAGAAGGGTCCTAAAATTTGTCAAAATCTTGTCCTCAGAACATGCACTTTGCACCCTCTGAGGATGTTTTTATGAATGAATGGAACAAGATTTATTGATATCTGCATTTAATATCTATTACTGAAATTGCACTTTTGTACTCTTAGTAGATGTTGAATTAAGAAGAGATAAATCATTATTGCTGAAGGTCATGAGTAGAACTAGTTATAAATGGTACTTTTATCCCTTAACGAAAACTGCTTATGTGTTAAAGTGATATTCATGTTCAGTTATTTATATATGAATGCTTGAATGATTGAGTTATCATTTGGAACCAATGTATGGTGGTAGCTATTTATTTATGCTTAATATATGAATGACTTATTATGTGATATGTTTTTCACTATTAAACACACATGGGCAACAAGAGAAATATGAAAGATAAAACATGAGAGTGCAATTTTTATTAACAAATGATTTACATTTATAGTACATGGTGTGACTGTTGGGTTTCACATCCCAAGGTCTCTTGGACTACTTTATCTATTTGGCTTCCACACTAATCCATTGAGGATTAGGTGTCCAACATTCCCCCCCTTAATCTGAAGGGTTATGTATGAGTCCAAGAAGAGAGTTGTAATACAAAATGTGCAAAAATGCATCGCAGCACAAGGCTGAATGTGCTCTCTGAAATGTTGGCATAAAGGGCGGTGGTTTAAGGATGACCACCAAGACTGGAATGCTTAGTGCAGTTCCTGGAACTCTTCCAAAACTGGCAAGAAGTTGAAGTCCTCTGCTAGATGAAGTGCTCCTATTGTTTTGAAGAGGGAAACCTTCAACCATGAAAGGGAGGTCTCACCCCGCATAAAAGGGAGAACTTCAACCTGAAAAAGGAAGTCTCAACCTGTGATGGTTTAAGGATGACCAACAACTCTGGAATGCTTAATGCAATTATTGGAACTCTTCCAAAACTGGCAAGAAGCTGGAGTCTTCTGCTAGAGGAAGTGTTTTCAATTTTTTTCTTGGAATTCTTCCGAAACTGGCAAGAAGTTGAAGTCTTTTGCTAGAGGAAGTGTCCCAGATTATCAACTGAAGGCATGTTCATGGGCATCTTTGTTTCTGGCTACAACTCTGAAACTGGTGTGGCAAGTTGTGGCTTAGGCTCACTTGATGTGACTTTGAAGTTTGTAGATGACCATCATTTCCCCCCCTGTCAGACACAGGGTGAGATGATGGAACTGCAAGATTGTTCAATACTTTGGAACAAGTTCTGACATGTGTTTGGAATATCTTCTTGGCTGTTGATGCCCATTGCCAAGAAGCGATCCATCCAAGATGAATCCTTGTTCTTGCAAGACGTTTATTTCTGAAGCATCTGTGTGAAGAATCACTGGTTTTATGACAATGTTTACATGGATGAAGATCAAAACAATGATATTTCAAATGGCCAGCTCGGTCATAGTGTTGGCATTTTACAATCTGTTGTTGTTGTGGAAGAGGGCCAGAGTCTAGAACAGTTGAAGCTGAACTGTCATGAGGAGTAGGTGAACTGTCATGAATGAATCCAACACTCTGAAACTAAATGGGCTTGGCGTAGTCTGGAATATGAAAGGACAAGTCCTTGTCATATCCAAGACCGATTCTTTGCTTGTTGTGGGCAAGCTCTTCCCAAGGTCTAATGATGGGCTTGTGAAGTGCAAGCTGAACCTCTGCATCTGCATGTAACCTTGCTGCTTTATTTGAATGAACTATAACATTATTGACTTGTGGTTGATGGGTTGCTGTCTCAATGTTCTGAACAGAAATAGGTTTAGAATGACTCCTCTATTTTAATTCTTCTTGTTGTAGCTGAGATTCGAGCTGCAAAAAATCAATTTTCTCTTGTGCATTTTGTAGACAGACCTGAATATCTATGAGAGAAACTTTGTTGACTTTTAATGTATTATGATTAGTAGGCAATATGAGAGTTTTGAGGAACTTTAATACTTCACTGATTCTAGCCATTTTCCTTCAATGTCATATTTAAACCTTAAAAACTGATCACAACTACTACTCAATGCAAAAAAGTAATACCCATTCATAGTACACAACAATATCCTTTATAAATGTCAGCAAATGATTAGTGTGCAACTAGCAAGCACCAATTACAATCCATTACATAAAAAATAAGTGTTTAGTCATGACCAACATTATGTTCTGACAATACAACTGATAAAACTTTTCTCCATAAAACATTACAATCAGCCCACCAAACTTTTTATGCAGCAATCGAATCAAGGAACCAATGCACTATAATGAGTTTTAAATACAATGCCACAACTGGAGCAACAACAACTGCAAACTTGGTTGGATCCTTGAAATACTCGGTTACTTTCTCGGCCAGTGGAAAAGAATAGTCAAGTTCAATAGCCACTGCTAATACATTCTTGTAACCATTGATGATAGCATGTGGAACAGCCTCTAAACCCTGGGGTGAAACTTTGTTACAAGTTTTTCCAAAACAAGTGCTTATAACATCATCTTCTTCATATAAAATAAGAAAGACTGTAGTGAATGGCAACACTCAAAAAAACACGCAAAGATTTAGCACATTTAGGAGGACATCTCTCTCAGCCCTTATAGAAAATAATTGTCTTTTCTCCATGAAATGAAACTATTGATCTTTATTTCAGCAGCGAGCAATGAATTAGCTTGCTAGAGATCTAAGAGGGAAAACAGTGATAATATTTTATTTTATTTTTCTCAATATGATGAAGTTTGACATCAAATGACCAAGGCTGGAAATTAGAAACAACTTTCTCTCACTCGAGAAATAGATATACCTTTTGTTGAATAGTAGTGAAAGGAACATCAACTCCATGCGTTTAATAATAAGCGCAAACATAAACGAGCGCCATATAGAATCATCAATTAAAGAGTGAACGGATATTCATTTTTCTTGTCTCCTCCCTATCACTCCATTTACCTCGGGAATGAGAGAAACAATGTCTTGGGCAAGGGACAATACTAGCGTTGACATACCAAGAAGAAAAGTACACCACATTTCACACGCCAACTCAACGCATTTTTTTTTAATTCAACCATAAGACAGCTTGTAAGCTCTTGCTACATTACCACTAGCTTGAATTTTAACATGTATTTTCCTTCAACAATAAGACAGAATCCTGTTGTTGGGCGAACTAAGAAACTATGTGGATCGAGACCTAAGAAGCTATGTGGATCGAGCCCATGTCGTTTCGAGCTACTGAAGTTGCTGCCTCTTAAAAGTAAAGGTCATGGAATGCATGGAGATGTCATCGTCCATTGTTATGCTAATCCTGGAAACTGATCTACTACTGAAATTAGTACTGCAGCAAAGATAAGAAGTGAAGTCCTTTCACCAAGAATAATCTGAAGGATACCTTCTCAGAATGAGGTTCAAATGTTCTAAAGCACTCCCTATCAATTTGTATTCCCCTTCCTAAAATCGTTACAGGTATAAATAAACCTGCACGAAGTGACGAAAAACAGGAGTAAAACAGAAAATACCAGGGAAAAGAACCCAAAGAGATGTTTTAGAGAGCTGGTGTGCTCACTGTGAATTGGAACCTTCCTTCCAAAGGACCGAGGAGACAGATAGGAAAGGGGCTGAAAAAGAACCGTTTTAAGACTAGCAATATCTTAAAACATTCACAGGGAAAACTATAGCGAATAAAGGTGAAGTTAAATCCAAAAATATGTTGACAAAACCCAGTAAGCTATTTGGAAGAAAAACCCCCAAATAAAGAGCTAAGAACAGGACCTCATAATGATAACAGGTATGAATTATGGCAAGAAACTGCACGAAAACGATGATGAGCAACTATGTTCTATTAATAGAAGAAAAAGCCTATGGAAATTGATGCCCATTTATACTTCGGAATGAGTACTGAAAGTATACATGTACGTAGGTTTGAGGCGTAACAACCATGCCACGAAGCTTGTTATCCAAACCCAAAATCCCAAAAGAGACCACGATAGGAAATAAATATTAGAGGATTGAGATTTCAGCAGAAATAAAGGCAGAGAATGAAGTTCTATCCCATTGCACCCATGCCCATGTCATCTTCCTGTATTCAAATTCACCGCCCAATATACACACAGAAAGGATGGAAAATCTGTGTGTAATTTCTTAGATATCCGGAATTGGAATGGCGTGAATTTCAAGGTATTCCAGTACTCCCCTTTTTTGCACAGTTTGGAAATTTCGATTTGAGAGCATTCCAGTAAAAATAAACTTTTGCTAGACAGAAACCTTTACCTGCTAGAGCCGGATACAAAAGTGGGCAATGGAGCCATTGTAGGTGAAGGATTTTATCAAAGTTTGAGACCCACAATTGACGGTATTTTAGTGATAGAATACTTAAAATAATTTGATACATTAGCCTGCAAAGAGTCACAGCCTCTTTCTAAAGTAGAGATAAGATACGCCGAGAAAGTTGAGAAAGTGACTGTTCATCACAGAGAATAATACAATGACTCAGACAATTACGGGCTTAGAATAGCAAGGTTCTGACAGGGTAGGAGAAATAGAGAACACAGGAGCAACGATGGTTAATGTAGAGCCGAGACAGGAATTGTATGGGCCATCATTTGTATGGTTAGCATAGAGCGACCAACGGACTCTGGTATGGCAACCGGTGAGGAGAGCGATAGGCTGAGCGTTAGACTAAGAATGGCAGGCAAGTTTTGCAGAGTTGACAGACTCTTAAAATACCCAGGCCTCTATTTTTAGATTACTGGAATGTATGTTACATCCATAATAGTAGCACTGACAATTATATGAATGTACAGGATTTGCATGTAAGAAAGGCCTAGAAAACAAGTGGCTCATATTTGAGTAGGGCAGGAGATCGCTTGCTCTGATACCATGGTAAACACACATGGGCAGCAAGAGAAATATGAAAGATAAAACATGAGAGTGCAATTTGTATTAACAAATGATTTACATTTATAGTACATGTTGTGACCGTTGGGTTTCACATCCCAAGGTCGCTTGGACTACTTTGTCTATTCGGCTTCCACACTAACCCATTGAGGATTAGGTGTCCACCATTCACAATTGTTTCGTCTAACTTTTTATACAAAACAATTTATCTTTATTGTTTCTTATAGCAATTGAATGATCTTTATTACTAATTGCCATTAGAAATTATTTTAGATGTTATAAAGATTAAATCCTGGGTTAGTTTTAGAATTAGATATTTCTATTCATTGGAATACAATTACATTATATTTAGATTCAAAGCATTTTACTTAGAAATTATTAGGAAGGAAATATCAATTCTCAACACACATACACATAAATTGGGAAATTGGTCCCATATCCCTAGCGAACCCACTATACCAAATGGAAAAGGAGCTGCTAACCAAGGTTCGGACTGGGTGGGTATCCCCCTTGTTGTAGACCCAATTTTTGGGGCTTCAACATATTTGGCGCTAGAAGGATGGCCCCAAACTGTGAATAGCAAGTAAATCCAAATCTAAATACCATTCTGAGAGTAAATCGCCCTCACCATCTCCCCCAACTTCTCCATCACATTTAGAATATTTAAATCTTGAGCAAGAAGTCGATAAAACAACAACCACTGCCACAAACCGAAACATTTTAGAGAAATCTACTATTGAACCTCTTGAAGTTGAATCTTTGATCCATAAACTTCAGCGATTTTCTATATCACCCCAAAAATCTGAAAAATCTCAAGGTAGTGTGACTTCACAATATAACCCTTCTCATCCTCTTACCAGATTGAAGAGTGAAAAGTTTGGTATTAAACCAACTGAGTTACCTCTACCTACAAGGAAGAGAGCAAGGAAATCACCTAAAGGGTCCGATAGCGAGACTCTTTCATCATCATCATCCATCTCAACCTCTCCACCGCGAAGTCAACCATCCACCGCTCCACTTCAGATTATTGTCCACCAGACCATTGGAACAACGACATCTCCTTCTCAATCATCTAGAACTGTAATATCCTCATCTTCCCAACCACAAGGATGATATTTTGCACTTTTCTCTTTTAGTAGTTCAACGATGGCCCAAACTCCATGGAATAACCCAGGGGAAGTCTTAATGCCTGCGCCCTTGATTCAAATATTGGCCCATCCTGAAAAATGGCTGCCTAAGTTCAATCCTGAAGCAGGCATGCTAGCAAAAGAACACATAAATAACTTTATGTTATTATAAATCTCAATGGGGTTACTAATGAAGACGTTGTTGTCCGGCTCTTTCCTTACACTTTGCAAGGAGTAGCCGGATCATGGTATTTCTCATTACCATACGGATCTATCACTAGTTGGGATATTTTCCAAGAACAATTCTTGACTAAGTTTGGTGATGACAGGTCTACTGCGACATTGATCAATGACATGTCTAATCTTAGGGTTGAGTCAAGGGAACTTATCAAATATTTTAACTCATGTTTCAATAAATTGTTTAACAAAATTCCTGTCGCTTCCAAGCCTAGCGAAGAAGTTCGAAGTGAATGGTACATATCCGCTCTACCATCGAACATAGCAATCTTTGTTGACAGGGCTAACAAAACAACTTTAGCTGACAATATGAAGGAAGAAATAGTGGTAGAGAAACGTATCATAGCCTTAGAAAAGAAAAATGTTGTTGATGAACGAAAATCTAAGAAGGTTACTTTTAAAGAAGATCCAAAGAAAAACAATCGAAAGACCCATTCGATTTAGAAGGATTGTAGAAAGTTTTGAAAACCATGTCTAACGAAATGCTTTACATTAAGAAACAAGTAGCAGAGACTTCTTCTAAAAATCTGTACAAACCTTATAGAAGAAATCCTTCGACTGATTCAAAGCCCCCTAATGCTATTACAAATGCTGAATCAGAAGAAGAAGAAGAGGAAATTTTTAATGAAGAGCCTACCAATGAAGAAGAAGTTGTAGAAGTAAAGGGTATGTGGGATTTTATCCTACCAAATGAAGAGGGTCAAGAGGCATCGCCAGTCATTACTAGAAGTAGAAATCAACTCGATCCTCCACAACCCACTCCTAAGCCGAAGGGCATAAGCTCAATGTCTAATGATAAAGTCAAGGTAAGAAAACATCACCCAAAGCGACTTAAACGAGCCCAGTCCAAACAGATTAACCAACTCCATCCAAAACATTGATTGTTTCTGATGAGATGGAGTATAATATCATAGAAGACATGAAAAAGACTAGGGCTAACATTACTTTTTATGAATTGAGCGAGTTAAAGCATCAGCAAAAGATACTTTTGAAAGAATTGCATGCAATACCTGTTGCACCTCTGCCCGCTGTTGTAATCTCGCAAGCTTCCCACGATATGGGAAGACCTCCAACTAGTGTGACTAGTAAAGTTGATCCTAACGATATCGCTCTAATTGGAGGAAGGTCAATATCTCATACCCCCCCATTTATTCTTACTTATGAAGTTTTCAACAAAAAATTGCATAATTGTTTAGTGGATTTAGGAGCTTCATCTAATATCTTACCTAAATAAATATGTGAAAAGTTGAACGTTCAGCCTCAGAAATATGCAGTACGCATATTTCAGCTTGACCGGTCACAGGTTGAAGTGATCGGTGAACTAAATCAGGTTACCATAAGGCTATCATCTAACCCAAAGGTATGTCAAGTTATCGACATTTTAGTTTCATATATTCCAGAAATTTATGGCTTAATTCTTAGCAGAGATTGGTCTGAAAAGCTTCATGGATACTTTGCAACCGATTGGTCACATATGTGGCTCCCTTACAATGGTAAACCAAATCAGATAAAGGTTGAGCGAGAAAGACATCAAAAATACATAGTAATAGAATTGGAAGGATAAAATTAACCTGTAGCATACAACAACAATATAATTGGCAACTATTTTGTTGACTCTTTCTTAGGAAATTTTAATGCTCATACTTTGCCTTACTTAGAACATTCAGTTTTATCTCAAGTAGAAAATTTTTCTCAAACAGATAGTTCTAAATGTGTTAATTTCGTAGATAGTCCTGTAAATATATCTTTATTTTGGAAGTTATTTTTCAACGGTTCTAAGTCTAACGAGGGAGCAGGAGTAGGATGTGTATTAATCAGTCCAGAGGGAAACAAAAGTATGCTAACTTGTAGAATCGAGTTCAATTGCACCAATAATACTCCAGAATACAAGGCTTCAGTCCAAGGATTTTAAAAATCAATCGGATTAGATATCAAATATCTACAAGTTTTTGGATATTTTGAAATTGTAATTAGACATGTATGAAATACTATACATTGTCTATCAGGTCATTTAGAGCATTGTCAATCTTTAGTACAAGATCTGACTGAACATTTTATAGCATTCAATATTTCATCAATTCCCAGACTCCAAAATGTTAGTGCTGACCTCTTGGCAAAAGTAGCTTCCAAGTTCATTCCCTCAGAAGACTATAGCCTAGAAAGATTTTCAATTGAATTAATCTTTAGATCCTTGATTCCTGATAACATTACCAATTGGAGAATATTCAATGATGATCCTGATATTGTAACCTTCCTCACATCAGAAGGATCTTATACCAATCAGATAATTGATGAGGACCAACATGATAAACAATTGCAACAAGATAGCACTAGTAATGCTATGCCAAAATCAATAGTCAAATTAGAATACCTATATGATTTGAAAGACCGATTAAAAAGATCTACCAATTCAAAACTTCAAAGTTCAACTTTGAACTATGAATTAGTAAATCTAGGAAATGATACCAAGTCGCAAAATATCAATCTAGGTCTTGGCCAAGCCCCTGAAAAAAGATCAACGTATGTTCATCTTCTGAAACAATATTAAAGTGTCTTTGCCTGGAACTACGATGAACTTAAGACTTACGACACTTCTATCATTCAACATACTATCCCAATGATAAACGATGAAAAACCTATCCAACAAAAGTTGAGAAAGATCCATCCTAATCTAGAAAACTAGATCAAATGTGAGCTCAATAAGTTATTGAAAGCCAAAATCATTTTTCCCGTTCGACATTCTAAATGGGTTTCCAATATGGTGCCCGTAAGAGAGAAAAACGGAGACATTAGGATTTTCATTGACTTTTGAAATCTTAAAAAAGCCTACCAAAAAAATAATTTTCATTTTCCTCCCATGGTGCAAATATTACAAGCAATTGCAGGATCAGAATTAATGTCCTTTTTGGATGGTTTCTCTCACTACAACCAAGTTTTGGTGCATCTCAATAATCAATTAAAGACCACGTTCAGGACCAAATGGGGTACTTATGCATATCAAAAGATTCCTTTCGGTCTGATCAACGCTAGCGCCACATTTCAAATGCCATGGACACCACATTTAAGGGATTAGTAAACAAATTAGTAGTAATATACTTGGATGATATAACTGTATATTCCAAAAACTGAGGTAATCATCTCAGAGATTTAAAATAGATCTTCCAATGTTGCCAAAGGTATGGAATTTCACTTAATCCAAAAAAGTCCTTTTTTGCATTAAGTGAAGGAAAACTTCTTGGGTTTATAGTGTCAAAATTTGGAATCCATATTAATTCTGAAAGAATCAAGGAGATTTCTGAAATACCCTTGCCTCACAACAAGAAAGGTATGCAATCTTTCCTTTGCCAGATTAATTTTGTAAAGAGATTTGTTCCCGACTTTTTAAGAATCGTATCTCCCTTACAAGCAATGATTAAAAAGAATTCAATCTTCAAATGGGGCCAAGACGAATATGAAGAATTCAATCTGATTAAACAAGCAATTGTAAATGCCCCATCTTTAGCAACTCCAAATTTTTCTGATCCTTTCATTTTGGATACATTTGCCTCTAATAGATCATATGTTGCGATACTCACTCAAGAAAATCAAGACAAAGCAGAAGCCCCAATTGCCTTTTTCAGTTCAACTCTATAAGGGGCTGAATTAAATTACTCAGACATTGAGAAACAAGCTTATGTTGTTTTCAAAGCGATCAAACATTTCAGACCCTTTCTGCTTAAAACCCATACAAAAATCATAGTATCATTTCTAGCGGTAAGAAATCTTTTAGTATAGAAAGGCAAGGGTGAGAAAAGAGCCAATTGGGTTACTACCTTACAAGAATACGACGCTAAAATTAAACTAGCAAATATTGTAAAATGTCAAGGATTTTGCAAAATGCTGGCTAGAGCATCGCTTGTTTCCAAAACACCATCTACAAAAATACAAATGTAAGAGGTAAGCCTAAACGATATTGAATCATTATACGTTGATATCATATTTTATCTAAAGAACAGATATGCTCCTTCAAACCTCGATTATACAAAGAAAAGAGCCCTAAGGTTGAAGGATAAGAAATATCAACTCGTAAATGATGTACTTTTTAGGATGAATTATGATTCTGTTCTCCTTAGATGTCTTGAGAAATATGACGTTGAAAAGGTGTTGCAGGAACTCCATGATGGACCAGCAGGTGGACATTATGTTGGAGATACTACAACACATAAATTCTTGCACGCAGGGTACTATAGGCCTACACTATTCAAAGATGCGCATAACTTGTAAGGAAATGTCAAGTTTGTTAAGCTGCTGCTGGAAGACAAAAGAAACTGTTGTTGCCTTTGTAACTAGTCAATATCGATCAACCCTTTGATCAATGGGGATTGGATATAATAGGTGAGATCGTTCCTCACTCTTCTAAATAGCATAGGTATATCCTTACAACTACAGATTATTTTACTAAATGGGTAGAAGCAGTTCCTCTTAAGACAGCTAATGCTGAACACATCATTGATTTCATAGATTAGTTCATAAACACCAGCCTTGGTTTACCCTTTGCTTTAATGTTTGATAATGCATTGTATTTCTCTGGCAATATTATGACTAAATTTGCGCTTAAAAGAGGTTTTAAACTTAAATAACCTGCCAATTATTACACACAGGGGAATGAATTAGATGAATCAATGAATAAAAACTTAATCAGAATCATTAAGCAAACCATCAATCAAAATCATAAGAATTGGCACAAATCTTTAATATATGCTCTATGGGTAGACCGAATCATGCAAAAAGGCTCCATTGGCACTTCTCCCTTTAATTTAGTTTATGGGAAAGAAGTAGTCCTTCCAACTCATCTAGCGATTCCCTCTTTGGCCTTAGTTCAATCTATTGACGAAATGCCAACTTCTTCCTTACAACTAAGGCAACTACAAATCCTTAAGCTAGAAGAGCAACGAGAATAGGCTAAAATAACTCATGCTCATCACCAAGCAATAGTAAAAGCTTCTTTCGATTCAAACATGATATCCAAAAAGGACTTTCAATATTGTGATATGAAATATTGCGATCTGCGATATTGTGAAGCAAATCACAAAATTGCCTTATCGCAGATCTTCAGGGCTTGTCATTCGAAAAAGTTTTTCCCATAAACCAATGCCGAGTTATGCGCGTTAATGATAATTAATGAGTTAGTTGGTAATCATTAATGAAATATGGTTTTGATCTGATCAAAGGGCCATTTCACGTAGGGTGATATATTTTATATGTTTTCAACATTTAAAGCTTTCCCATCACCTTTTTCTTATCATTACTCTTACCTCATTTGTAGACTGCAGGAGCGAAGAGCAGAGAATTATACATAGTAGCGTTCAAAATATTATGGAAAAGAAGGGAAAAGCTATGAGTTCTGAAGACAAAGAAATGACGCCCTTGTACACAGACACCACCTGTAACAGAGATGTCGGTGTTACTACTTGGGAAATCATGCACATCCTACTCGAGGAAGAAAATCCTAGAGTAATGGAGGTTACAGCAACTGCAGATTCACACGGGTCATCTGAGGCGTCGATTACAGAACTAGCATGTTCATTCTTGCACCAGATAGCAGCAAGGCCCAAAATTCTTCCATACATGAACATGGTCAAATGGGTACTAGACTATTCTGACATAACGGATAGAGAATTTAAAACTCAGAACCAAGAAATCACGGATTCGTTATTTCCACAAAATTTAAGGTTTATATCCTCTAACAAAAAACGCGCATCGCCAGGCAAAACCCCTTAAGAAGGAAAGCCTCTAATCGCTTAGTCGCCTATAAGCTCGGAAATTTGTAGGAAAAAGTGCTAAAGGCGAAAGGAAAAACCTGAACTCTAAAAACCCGTGTTATTTATCAGGGGTATCCTCAAGTGGTATGTAAATTTGTACCAAATGTATAGCATCTATAGACAAGATGGAGACAAAAGGATCAAGAAAAAGTAGAGTCCATCAAAAGGTTAACCAAGTTGAATTGGGATTCTTACTGGACATACTTTGTAAAACCAAACCACTACCCAGGGAGACCTTTGAATACCTCAGGCAAAAACTGGGGGTTGTTGATGCATCATCTTGTTGTTGAATCTATTCTAAGTGTTGGTTGTACGCAAGGTTCATCTGGGTATATGCGTACATGTGCTGGTTTGCGGATTGGTCGAAGATAGAATGGTATAGGTTCAAGGGGAGCATATGATGCATTGTTGGCATTATGGTAGCACAGAAGGAGAACATGGATGCTAATCTAAACATGGCTGTAATATGTCTCTATCTCTTTCATGTTCGTTTATGGTGGATTATGATTCTTCTTTGCAGATCTGGCTTATAGTCAGGAGGAGCACGTTCTTAGGGGGAGCATAAACCCTTTGCCCTTGATGTCAAAGGGGGAGAATGACATTGAGGATCTTGAGGTTGCCATCAAGTCCAAAGGGGGAGATTGTTGGCATTATGATTCTGGTATGGCTCTATAGCTCTATGATACAGGTGTTGTACTTGATGGAAACTCACTCAAATGGCAATGGTCTATTCAGGCTCTCAAAATAAAGAAAATAAGAGGTTCGCAGGTATACAGTTCAAAAGGCGCAGACCCGCAGGTACGCTGTTCAGAAAGTTGCGGTCATGTACGCAGGTTGTCCAAACAGAAGGTGTGAACCCCAGTGCACACACTTCCATGCAGTAAAAAGTGCGCTCACGTGGGGTCTCTTATGTTTGGCCAGTGGTATTTAGCCCGCCGATCTTGATCATATGGTTTTGGCCCGTGGTATAGGATCTATTTTAGCCCCGGTTTGGATCCCTTGTATTGGTTATTGATGGTTTTGTCCCATGGTGTGAATAAGGGCTTGACTATAAATAGGGAAGGAGATCACTTGGCTAAACTGAACTTTGGCAATTGAATATCTTAAGATCTGAAATTTTGGGTGATTGGTTTTTTAAAAGCTATATCTAATTCACAGAGATAACTTAACTTAAGGTGAATCTATTGGCATGTCGTGATCTCTCGGGTGCATGAACAGATCTGTGGATTTGACTGACTGTGGCACATTGGTGTACTGAAAAATTGGCCCTAATCAGAAGTACGCAGGCGATACAAAGGCGCAGTGCGTGGGTACACAGCGCAGTCAAAGGCGCAGTGCGTGGGTACACAACGCAGTCAAAGGCGCAGTGCGGGGTACGCAGTACAGGAGAAGGCATAGTGTGGGGCACACGCAGCATAGTCAAGCGTGAAGTGCGAGGTACGCAGGCGTGAAGAAGGCACAGTGCGGGTCTACATAGAAAGTCAGAAGTGAAGGTGCGGATCTGAAGAAAAGTTCGCAGATCAGAAGAATAACTAGTGCGGATCTGCGCAGTTCTGTCTTAGAAGAGCTACGGATATACGCAGGCCCCTGTTGGTGAAGTTGCGGCCTTATCTTGAAACTATTGTTGATTGTCCTTTATCTACTGCAATAGAGTTCTGGGTTTATATTTCTGGTACTTCTTTTCTGATTACAACATTCTGAAGAGTTGGGTAATTCATTGGTTCATTATATAAAGAGATTGGGTGATTTTCATGTACTTGATGATTATTTGATGTTCATGGATCCAGTTTGAAAATTTATGAAACGTGGTCCTTAAAGAAGTAAAAGATCAAAAGGGGGTTGTAGCTCCCTTCCAGGAGAGACTGGAAAACGAGAGAGAGTTGTAGCTCTCTGCAGGTTGCAGCCTATGTACTGGTAAAGGACTGCTCCAGTACAAAATCATTGTAAAAGAAGTTTCTAATTGAAATAAGATAGAGACATATTGCAGCAGGTGGCTTTCACCCACATTGGGTTTCCACGTTATATCTGGTGTTCTTTGGTGTGACTATTTGTTTTTCTTGTTTCATGCTCATTATTATACACAAGTTAATGATCAATAAATTAATGAAGGCATATTGAAAAGAATTTGATAATACTGATTCACCCCCCCTCTCAATATTATTTCCAACATACATGAGCTATGGAAGGAGGTGCTATGATAAGAGTGTCTCTTAGATAAGTTCTAAGAGAGAAGACTGTTTGAAAATATATGGTGTAAATTCCATTAGGGAGGGTATCAGGTCCTGATGGGACCCAACAAAGGGAAACTCAATATCTGGTGAGGGAGAGACCCATGATTCATAGTGTGTTAACTAGTTGATGGTGATGATTTCCCCCTTATGTCAAAAACTCATGGTATGAAAAATTAATGAAGCAAAAGCCTTCATGCAATACATGTAAATTTGTCCAAATAAGATATTGTAATCTAGAGAGTGTCAATGAATAAATATATATGGGAACAATTTTTTTTGTGAGTTCAACTCAGAAATTTTGAAAGAGCCTTACTAGTTGCGAGGATAAAACAACATATTACCTCAATGTGATGGATGAAGTGGTGAGTTTGTGGGAGCCAAATTTATGCCAAACTGCCTTTGACATGATGCAAGTGGATGTCCCCTCATTAATGATGCATCAATGAATGGTGACACTTTGGATGGTCATTAGTATTTGGAATGTGACCAAATATGGTAGCCAAGGTTCTAAGTTTTCCAAGTCAAAGGTGATCAATTGTGAATTTGAAGGATCAATGGCACCTAATGCAGAAAGTAAGGATTTACATTTATTTAGACAAGTTTGAAGCACTTCCAATGATGACATTGCAGAATGGGATTGTGCTAGGTCGTCAACAATGCTATAACTATAATCAACCTTTGCATCATGCAATGTACGTAGTAATGTATTTTGACCAACTTAGAAGTTGGTTCTATGGGAGGTCACTGGATCATCAAAGGTGGTGTTGTGGTAGCTGTCATTGCCTCAACTGATGAGGGATTATGTTCAGGAGGAGTACCATAATATTGATGACGGGTTTGAAGTAAAACATCTACTAACAACATGTAGATATCTCAATTGGTAGGGTTTTATGAATTACCACTTACCTGATTCGGGTATTGCAGAGGTCCGAATTCATGTCGTGAAACAATGTATGCCTGGTGGGGGAATAGGTGTTGTAGCATGGATCATGGTTGATTCCCTTTGAATTTTCCCTTAGCTTCTTTCTTGTGTTTCAACTCTGAGAATTTTGGATAATGGTGGGTGTAATTCCATACCCACCACAGATTTTTCAATCATGGTTAGTACAAATACCAAGTTTCTTGCCTTATTTCTATGGGGTTTTCATACCCTATTTCAAATTCTAGTTCTGAGTAGGGGGATTACTCTGAGTTTGTGCATTTGGTTGTTATTGGATTTTTTCCTTGGCCTTGGTTTCCCTTTTTCATATTCTTTCCTTTCTTTTTGTCTTGGTTAGGTGGATTGGTAGTGTTGAGTTGTTCAAATTCCTATTATTGTTTAGGGAAAGTGGTTTGAACAAAGTTAACACTTATATGCTATTGAGGTGCAGCGTTAATTTGTTGAGGGCTAGGAAAAGGGAAATACAAATTTCATGGAGGATTTTTGTAGAAAGGTTGGAATTTGGACATTTCATCTCAAGTACGCATTGGGTGCTGAGTCCCTTACATGCGATGACTATTGGTAGGTGTAGGTAGGATATGATAATATCCAACTATAGGTGGTGCTAGTATTGAAGATGTAGTGATTATTTGGGGAAACGATAAAGGAGGACCATACACATTTTCTTGGTATGGGGGTGGGCTCCTAATTTGAGATAGGGTAATGTTCATTATCAACAGTTCAACAGTTTTGGATGCCCCTATTTCTACTTGTTGAAAGGTTGAGTTCATGGAGCGCCTAAGATAACAAAGTAAAGGTACCTTGATTAGGCATAAATAAGCTCGAACTGTATACTTTCCTTATGACTTGTTCCTTGTTTTGTGGCATAGTAGTGGCTACATAATTTTCCATTATAAGAAAAAGTGACTTGAGGAAAATAATCTAAAAGAAGGTTGTTTGGGACGTGCACCTTACAAAGACTACGATGTTTTTTTCCACTCGTGGATATGGTTCACTACGTGACTGTAAGAGGTTTTCCGAAATTCAATCAATAATTCCAACTCACTATCATGAAAAACTGGGAGTTGGAAGAATGTGAGAAATGATTTGGCCAATTATTCAAAGGTACCACATGCTCCTAATTTCTCACTGATGTAGCATTTAGCTGAAGGGCCTATGAGTGTATGTGTAAAAAGTCTCAATCTAACTGAGCCTTCAATGATACTATTGGACGAAAACCCAATATGGAAGGACATCATGTGGTTTTTTGGATCTTCACATGGATTAACTTTGAACTTGGGTATATATGATGGTAGTTTGGTTGGCATGGATGACTAATTAGCATCATGAGATAGAGGATCATTTTTAAGATTTGACAAATTTGGGAGGTTAAGAAAAACTAAAACTAGTGTGATACATGTGGTATTGGCCATTTTGGCATGACCTGTTTGAGATGTAGTATTACCTTGAGAGGAAGATGTTGTAAAAACATAGCACTGAGCATGGAAGAGCCTAACAAAGTGGTTTCAATCTATGATCTTAGTGTGGAAGGTCTAGTGGGATATGGTGTAAGACTAGACACTCCTCCTATCAATGGTGGGAGGATTTGAAGGTGTATAGAGCGATAGGTTATTGTGGGTTCCCCTATGGTGCCCTGGTGAATGTGTGAACTATGAAGGGGGGGGGGGGGGTGGGGGGGGGCATTTCAAAGCAACAATAAATTTTCAACACATAAAACAAAGTGAAAATAAAAGGTTAATTTCCTTTAACATATTCAATGTGTGAAACAATACAAAGTTTGTGTGGGGATTTTTACACATGAAAATCCTACAGACCTAATGTCCTTCCACTCAATTAGTAATTAGGCCTTCTCGAAGTTTTTGCGACAATGGGGTCTCAAACCATTGATTGAAAAAATAACAAAAGTATGGATGGTGATTTATAATGAGGGGTAATAGGTGTTGGAAATGTAACTAGTTTCAGTCTTCATAATTGTTGTTACATGAATTTCAATATGTATCTTATGTAACAAACAAAAGAAGAAAATAAAAATATATTATTATTTCAATTTGCTCATTATTAATGGTATTCTAGGGTTTTCCAGGTCATAGGATTTATTGTTATGACTCAAAGGAGTCAACATCATGTTTATATGACCCATCTAGGCAAGATGTAATTTGTAAACTAATTTATTTTGAGTCTAGAAGGTCTTGGAAACCTTAAGAGCACAAGTCATCCCTAGAAGAGACAAGTCAACCTAAGGAGGGGTATTCGAACCACATATAAAGGCTATAAATAGGGACATCTTCAACCTCATTTAGCACTCATCACTAACAAGTTTGATATGAAATAAGAAGGATGGAGAAATAGAGAAAAGGTCAAGGAAAGAGAAGACAAGAAAAAATAAGCAAGAAAAAACCATAGTGAATGGAAAGGACAAGTTTTTGGGAAATTTTCTCTCACGCATGTGATCTTATGGATCAGTTGTAGGGGCTGTAATTTCTACAGTGACTACAGGTTTGAAGTTCTGAGACTAGTGCTATTCTATAAGGGGTTGTCTTTGGTTGACCTAGTTGGACTGTAATCCTATTGGAGGGTCTCTTTGGAGGGTTGACTTGGTACTGGGAGGACATGGTCTAAAGTTTGGGTTTTTTTTTGTCTCATTGAAGCAACTTCTCTAAGAAGAATAACATTTTTCTTCGCTTTTCCCCTTGGAGGGGTTTTGCCTGGGCTGCGAGCCTAATCTCTATGTCCTCTCTTGCTACTATTTTTTTCTTGATATTTGTTTGATGAAAAGATCGAAATAAAAGAACACATAAAGAGTAACTAAGTTCAAAATAAAATATTAAGGTTAAGAAAATTGGAATTAATAAGCTTGCATATTTCATTTTTCAACATGGTATCAGAGCTAAGGTGAATAGGAAGGTAGATGGAAGGATGATCTTGTGGAGACAAAGAAGGGTTTTCAAGGGGAATCATTTGTGAAAGGAAACTAGAAAAGAGGTAGAATATCTATTGATCTAGAAAGAAGATTTCTACATTGAAGAAGATCAAGACTACATCAAGCCTTCATTAAAGGAAGATCTCTTGATGAAACTAAATTAGGGTTTGAAAGCTATATTATCAGTTGCTAGAAGAGAGACCTTGTTGGCCTTGGGAAGATCTGTCTTTCTCAAAGGAAGACTACAAGAAGGATATTTGATCTCTCTTGAAATGAGATCTATTTAAGTATTCATTGGTAGACATATTTGAAGTAAGCAACAAAGGAAATTGGCACCATTCATCTTGAAATCCATTGTTGGAGGAATCATAGGGACATATTTCAAGGACATTATTGAAGTCCCTTCAAAGATCTTTAAGGCATCAAGAAGGTTGGAGACATCATCAAGGGAAAGGAGAATCTTGGTTATCAAGTAAGTATCATATTATTAATCCATGTTTGAATCTATAGGTTGTTGTAGCATTTTTTGGTTTTGACAAGTTAAAATAAATTAGTCCAAAAAACGAAAATATTTTTCAAAAATTGTTAAGCTAGGATATGGACAAAAGAAATATTTTGATAAATATTTCCATATCAAAGAAAATATTAGAATATATTCCCTAAAAAATGAAGGCAAAATAAAATGCTATGTTAGAGAGAAAAGAAAAAAGAAAAAAACAAATCATGAAAGTATGCAAGTCCAAGTGCCACTTTTTTTTACTTTATTATGCAAAATAATGGTTGTGTGCAACTTGTCATAAATGCCACAATCCATGATAGTCAAATAGTTTAATCTTAACTAGTTCATGCTTTAAATTTCATGTTTATATTTAGAGAATAAAGATCTAGCCAAATTGTTTAATCTTGGCAGATCAGTAGTTAGGTAGAGAATAATAAGGAGCTAATTAGTTTAATCTGACCCCTTGGATGTTATAAGGTTAGAATTAGATAGTTTTCTTTTCAAAAGAAAAAGGAAAGAAAGGGCTCTGCTAGCCTAAATGCACCCAATTAAGTGAAGAAAAAATGTAAGGATATGTAAAGGGTAGGTAGAAGAAAGGTTGCAGAAGTACAAAGTTGATTGAAGCATAAGCACATTTATCATGCTTTATCCAATGTTTTAGTGTGTAGGAGCAGTTATGAAAGTGAAAAGATGTTCACAAGTTGATTTGGTTAACTTGCCCTAATTTCATTTCACCCCCCCCACTACATACTTACTAATTTCCCATTATCCCATCATTTCTTGTTAAAATACCCTTTTCCCTTAATTTTCACCCTTGCCCTTTGGTTTCAGACATTTTCCTAGCAAATTACCCTCCAAACTCATTCCCCTACCCAAAAATGCCTTTTTCCTAGTGTGAAACCCTTTCCCCTTGAAAAAAGCACCTTGTATATTCCCTAAAAACCCATTAAACCCCCCTTGTCCTAAGTTTTTATTCCCCCCTATGCATTACTTTATTAACTCCGCCATACGCCTAAAAAATCCATAAAGACCCTTTAGCCTAAGTTTTGTCTCCCCCCGCTTTATTTCAATTAACTCCACAATTCACCATTTTCCCGATAAAAATCCTTTTGACCCACCACCCTTGGTGCGGTTAATAAACCTCCAGTATATTTAAACCCCGATCCCATTGTATTGAACCCGTGCATTATGATTTTAACCTACACTTTATTCATTAGATTAATTACAAATCACTTGTAATTAACCCTCGAGCCCCACTAATCTTCGCGGATTTCCCTCCGTGCAACTCCACTGCGTGATAGCTATTAGATGTTGCACCCCTAGATACAACAACCCACATCCATATCACATGCTCCCGATGTCTTCCAGTGAAAAGCCTGAGAGAATGCGATATTTGTGGTTTTACTTGGGCCCATTTTGGCTACGTGACAGCACCGAGTGAACTCGTGTGCTCTCAAGAAAAAACCACCCGATGACCAAAAGCGGTGTGATGAACCTTAATACTACCTCCTCGCTTAGGCTGAAACCATCCACTATTCACTTATCGAATTCGCTCCCAAATTTTAAACTTTACCCATTAAAACGCCGAAGATCCTCGTTTTCGCTCTTTTCACTCATTTATACGGTGAAACCTGCTTAACCCTTCCTACACCACCCTGAACCTCTGCAGTTGAATTTGACCTCTAATTACCTTCAAAACACTGCCAAGACTCCGTCCACACACTTTCCTGTTCCCTTAAGCCATTATCACCTCCTTGCCAACCTGTGCTTTTATTAACTATTGGTTTATTTTTGTAGGTGATCATATAAGACCTGGACAAACAATTTTTATACTAGTTAAAAACCTGTTTGTTTCAGATTCTCAAGAAATGAATTCGGATGATTTTCCTTAACAAAAACAACCAGAAACAGAGTAGAAAGAAACAATTTACACAGTAAATGTTAAAATAGACAATTTACACAGTAAAAGACAAAACAGAGGAGGTAGATAAAGAAATACAGATGAACGACAAACAGATGAAAGTGTATCAGATGAAAGGTCATAAGTAAATATGAAATCCAACATGAAAATTGAACAACATTAAGATTTTGGAGGAACAATCAGCCAAATTCAACAATTTTCAGTTTTTCAGCCATAGTCACCAACAACTCAACATCAAAATAGTGCCAGATCAACTAGCAGTCATTATTTTGATTTTATAATAATATATTTTCTTAAAAACAATTTAGGATATTTTCTTAGTTCTACTGTTGTATAAATAACTCTCTTCGTGAGTTATTATGGGTTGCACCCTTGATGAAGCATTTCTAAACATTTGATGTACTTGACTTTTCTGGAACCTTAATACAAAGCAAAGGATTCTGAATTCTGTTTCACACATTTTGTGTTTCCTGTAAGTTTTCGCAGTATTACTCATTATGTTTTTCTTCATATTGTTATGTCTTATAGAGATAACCGGGTAGGAATAATTGTGTTTCAATCTATTCCTATAAGCTTCTGAAGTGATAATCTATAAATAAAATGAATTAATGGAATGTCTGTTTAATTAATTCCCTCTGAATTAATAAATCATTAGCATATATTGTAAGCATAAGCATATTCTCTTGACTTATGATTTTTTAATTTTCAGTTTGAAAATTGTTATAATCATATTATTTCTTTGTTTCTGCTCACCACCATACAAGCTATATTACTGTGCGAAATTTTATAGCAGCCCTCTGCTTTGATATTAATATTATTCAAAAGGTTAGGCATTACAGTGTTACATATGTTTCATTCATTTGTCCTCCAAATTAAAACAAGACCCCTAAAATAACTATTTTAGATGCTCTGGCATGATAGCTGACCATTATCATCTTAGAGGTACAACATCAATCTGGCGCCGCTGCCGGGGATTCAAATTCCATTAAGTTTTTCTGGGGCAATGATATTCGTTCTATTCCTTTAAGGTAATTAAAGGATTAGAAAGGTTAAAATCCTTCACCTGGCAACTCCACTAGCCCAAACTGACACCTTTTAAGCACACCAGATCTCATTCGGAATCTGACTTAGTTAATCCTCTCTCAGATCCCGAAAAAATTATGAGAAAAGCTAGTTCTAAAAGGAGACATCAACCATATTTTTCTTCCTCTTCAGCCTTGCAGTCGGAAGATTTAATATCATTTGATTCTTTTAGTAATATTCCATCCGATCCTGATTAGACACAAATACCTCCTAGGGTTTCTAAACCATTAGATATGGGGGTTGGTTTATATTAAAATTTTCCTCATTCATTCTTTTGAAACACATCCAAAACCCCCACTACCACTAGGATCACCTAAAACTAAGTCTAACTTGGGTGTTCATTTACTTGAAAACAAACCCACAGATTTCATATCCCCTACCACTTATTCATTTCCTTCCACTTTTGAATGACATGAAGCTTCTACTTCTGAACAACCTGAAGAGACCCTCTCTGTATATTAAAATCCACTCTTTGAAACAAAAGAGGGTATTCATTCACAGGTCCCAAAGTTAGTTCTTAAGACTTCTTTAAATTTATTCAGGAGACCTCCTCCTTCTTCACCTCCACATAGTCACACACCCCCTCAATCACCATCGTCTTCTTCTTCATCCACACAAACAACTCATACACCACCTTCTACTATGTCATTCCAACCTATTGTACAGGCTAGATATGCAACTTTAGTCTTACCTGCTAACCTCGTTGCATTCCTAGCTGGGTACTTGAAACACCTTCCTAAGTATAATGGAGAAATTGGTCCCTCAACTGAGGATCATCTTCAAGATTTTCTAGACTTGTACAGGCTAGATATGCAACTTTAGTCTTACCTGCTAACCCTGTTGCATTCCTAACTGGGTACTTGAAACACCTTCCTAAGTATAATGGAGAAATTGGTCCCTCAACTGAGGATCATCTTCAAGATTTTCTAGACTTTGCAGACAACATGAATATTGATCAAGAAAATGTTTACATGAGATTGTTTGTACAGTCACTTGAAGGAAATGTAAGAATCTGGTTTAGGCAGTTACCTGTAAATTCCATTACAAATTAGGAAGAGCTTACAAACATATTTAAAAATAAATGGGGTGTAAACAAAGATCCTCTTTACTTTCTGACTAAGTTTGAATAACTTAAAAGAAACTTTGTTGAACCTGTACCAAATTTTATCAAAAGGTTCAATAAACTTTATCATAAGATTCCCCCTGATTGTAAACTCCCTGTAGCAGTCGCTAAGTCTAGGTTTTCTAAAGCCTTTGATGATGGTTTTGCTGTAATGTTAAGAGATAACTTCAAGAACTCTTGAAGATATGCAAACAAATGCTATAGAAGTGGAAACAAATAGGGTTTCTTCGACTTCCTTGAAAGCTAAAGAGGAAAAGGCCAAAAGAAAACTCAAATCTATTCAAGAAGTGTTGGGTCCCTATAATACTAGTGATTACCCCATTACTATTGTATTTATACCCCTTATTAATATTTTTGTGCCCCTATTGCCCCCATATTGGTATTACTGTGCCCCATAGAATCCCTCTATTGTTATTTTTGTGGCTTTATATTATTATTGTTAGTTCGGCTAGATTATATTGTGACTCCTTAGACTCCTATATATAGAAAGGAGGTTTTTTCATTTGAATCATCCAAGAGTTGTTCATTTATTTAATATAAAGGAGGTTTCCCCCTCGAAGAGGCTGAATTCTAAGGCATTGATCTATCTTTTCTATCTTATCTTGAGCTGGTTTCATAACATTTGGTATCAGAGCTTTGGATTCTAGGGTTTCGCTGCTCCAAACAGGTCATCATGGAATTTTCACTATAACTTGTTTTCTGTGACGTTTTAGAAGTCGCAAAAAAATCCCATTTGATAAGAAATCGCTTTGAATCTTGGGTCCGAATTTTAGAGCTTTTTGCACTATATTTGCGGAGATATGATTTGAGGAAGTTGGTCTTTTTGCAGACTCCTGAATTACATTCCAAACAGGTGACCTGGGGAAAACCGTCATAACTTTCTCTCTGGGGATCAGATTGCAATTTCGTAAGAAGGTAAAGAAAGATGACGGATTGTAGTTTCTTGTATGCATTTTTCAGATCCAAAGGTCGAAACGGTGACTTGTGGCACGTCGTACAAGTTAGCTCTACTGAACTAGTCTATAATCAAGTGACTGTGGGAGATTTCACATAACTATTCATTGGAGAATCCAGACTTGTGGCATTGGAAAGAGGATACAAAGGGCTACTACAGGTCACAAATTCAGAACTAGATGATTGGAAAGTACAAAGATACAATAGAGGCAATATCAAGCTCCTACAAAGTGAAACAAGGTGTGTAGATTTTCTTAAATTTTTGCTTAAGCTTGGTTTGAAAATTTATTTTGAAGGAATTCAAAGGGCATAGTAGAGCATTATTATTGGTAACTGATGCTTCGAGGAAAAAAAATGCAAACACCTAGTAAGGAACCTGAAAGCTCTAGCATGACTCATGAAGAAGAGGAAGAAATGCAACATGATATATCAAAATTACAAGACGAAGTGTGACAACTGTCCCTTACACAAAAAGGAACAGAATCTAAGATGGATGGTTTAAAGAAAGATGTAGAAGCTAAGATGGATGGTTTAAAGAAATATGTAGAAGCTAAGATGGACTGTTTAAAGAAAGGCGTAGAAGCTAAGATGATTGACGTGGAAGCTAAGATGGATGATTTGAAGATAGATTTGAAGACAGACATGGACAAATTGAAGATAAATATGAATAAGTTGCTACAAGAAATGGGCACTAAGGGTGAAAGGGTACTAAAGAAAACTCATGATGAGAATAAAAGAAATGTTAATCATGATTCCATAGATGCTAATGTTGGATCGAAGACTCACCATATTCCAAAAATCGATATGACGAAGTTTGATAAGGATCCCGCAACATGGATATTACAGATGGAGCAATTTTTCGATCTCAATAATGTGCAAAACACACAAAAGTTACGTATGGCAACTTTATATTTGGAACCAAATCAGTTTGTATGGTATCAATGGCTTTGCTCTCTACAATTTATCACTTGGGAAATTTTTACGGAATAATTGATGGCACATTATGGGGATACAAAAAGCAACACTTTTTTTAGCCAATTGATAAGTCTCAAACAAAATGGTTTAATGATGGAGCACATTGAGGAGCTCCAAAAATTGAACATAAGGGTAAAAGATATTCCAGAGGAGCATAGGATTGATGTGTTCATAGGGTATTTAAAGGATAATATCCAACATGATGTTTGCCTTTGGGAACCTGATTCATTATAGAAGGCATCCAGGTTAGCAAGAAAAATGGAAAGCAAAATTATGGCAACCAAGAAGCATACCACTCACAACTATAAAGATGGAAGTGTTGTCCCTAGTCTTCCACAACCTATAAGGTTGACACCACAGCAATTGGAAGAAAAAAGAGCAAAAAGAACTTTGTTACAGCTATGATAGTAAATACACTAAAGGTCATAGGTGTGCTGAGAAGAAATTATTCTACATAGATTGTGAAGAGGAAGAAGAAAAGGAGCAAGAAAAGTCAAAAGAAGAGGATATACTCCAGGAAAAAAGCCTATATGAAGAACAGATGAATCTGACGATATCTTGTAATGCATTGGCGGGAATTACCACTCCTCAAACCATCAACATAGAAGGACAAATCAAGAAGAAAAATGTAATAGTGTTGATTGATTCAGGAAGTACCCACAATTTTATTCATTGTAAGGTAGCAAAAGAATTGAATTGCTTCCTATATCCAGCACCAGAGTGTC
>APFE030086490.1:1784-35011 GCA_000404065.3 Pinus taeda
AAACGATGTCCAAAAAATTCTAATGCAGCTAATCAATAAGAAAGGAAAAACTTTTCTCTTTTTCTTTTATTTTAAAGAAAAAAAGTACCATAACATGCCTAAATGATGAAAAAAAAAACTTTTTCTTTTTTCTTTTAAAAAAAAAAAATAATGATGATGCACTTAAAGCATTCAAGAGATGTTCATTATCAGATAATTGCTTTTAAAGAATCTAATGGCCAGTTTTTGAAACAAAACACAACAACCCAACAAAGCAAAAGAAAAACAAGATTTTCATGTAACTACGTAAGCTAAGTTATCACGAAATCAAGGAAAAATAAGTGAGCTACAAGCGAGATATTTGCAACATGAAGTGCAAAAACTGATATAACCACTAGGAGAATATAAAAGTCTGATGATAAAAGAACTGGGTATATAAATCGTCAATCTCACGGGAGGTTCGATAACACAAAAACAAAATGTGAAATTGGGAAGCAATGGTAGACAACTTAAGGACGAGACACCACTAGCCAGTTATCAATCTAACAGACTCCCAGAAGGCATATACAGGGCATAAAACCAGATTCAAGCATCAGAGACTGACAAACAGGCTTATAAACAGATCTAACCGGTGCGGCGCGACTGTGAGCCTGCAACTCGCGCTAAACAGAGTGTAGCGCGAGTTATCCGAAAGCAGATCGCGCCCAGTAGCGCGACTGTTCAGAGGAAAAACGCGTTGGCGCGAATTTGCCAGGCAAAAAAAACAGAGGCACGAGTGCAAGCCTGCAACCCGCGCTAAAGAGAGTGTAGCGCGAGTTGTCCGAAATCGGATCGCGCCCAGTAGCGCGACTGTTCAGAGAAGAACCGCGCTGGCGGGAACTTGCCAGGAAAAAAAAGAACTAGACAGAGCCAGTGAGTGAAGGATAGCAAGAACTTCAAGGAAAGAAATTGTTCAGACAAGAAAATGACAGAAAAATGACATGCAAAGCAAGATGGATACCGTCCAGTTTGTAAATCAACCCGGAGATAGACTGAAGTGGCGTTGATCTACTTCACTTCCGCATAGCGGAAGTGTTTCGAAGGCTGCCTGGCCGCTCTTCAGGCTCCATCCACGATTTACAAATCAGACAATATAACACAAACAATCAATAGACAAACTCCCCAGCGGAGTCGCCAATTTGTTGCGGAGGTAAATCCCCTCTGCGGGCAGAGGTGGATCCCACTAGCCCCACAGGGGTCTAGCAACAATCAAACACGCTGCATGCAAGTTCCTAACTACACAATTTAGAAATCGATCAGGGAGACCAACCTAGGATCCAACGCTGTTTGCTGTGGGAGAAGTGTCGCTCCTATCCTCTAGCTCTGGCCGGTCGCTATCCTTGCGCTCCACGCATGGATACCTGCACAAATGAAGAACAACCCACAAACAAGCGTAAAATCCGAAATCGTACAGTTATATATCAGTCAAGCAGGATATAATTCACATATTACCAGTAGAACACATGAATGGAACCATAATAACAGTCGCTTATCATTTAATAGAAAAGAGAGAAGAATTACAACCACTTAAGGATTGACACTGCAAATCTCCTCCAGCTGGGTCAACAGTCTGACATGTCTTGCAAAGTCACTTTCTCTCTCCACAATCCGGCAGCATAACCTCTCTTTCAGCTCTTAGCTCATACTATCACTTCTCAGCAAAAACTTCTTCTAGCCACTTCTTCTAGCTCTCAAAAAACTAGCCTGTTCAATATGGGGAGACAGGAATTTATAGATGGGGGGAGAGGAGATATGCGTTGTATGTGGACACCTTCTGAGTTTTTGGCAATGTCCCAAAATAACCATTGAGTTGGGTTGCCTTGGATAGAAAAGCCGATGCCCGACTGCTTTTATGGGATTTTTCCTTCAGGGAACTGGGTGAGTCACGGAGGAAAAAGCATTCCAATATGCGCTGGCCAAAAATCATGCCCAAATTGTGTGGCGCGGGCTTTGTTCTAGGACAGAGCGTCTATGGGCGCGCCCTCTTTGTAGGAACTGAGCCATTGGCGCGGGTTAGACACTGTGGACCCGCGCTAATGAAAAAGGGGTATTTTCCAAGGTTAATCTTCAAAGGGTGTCTTCAGGGATATTGAAGTTCATACTTAGGAGACCTCAATGCAAGTGTTTTCAAGTTATGTCACTGGTCACAGGTCCGTAAATGTGTCCTCCAATGTGTGACAGTGGGGGGGTAACAAGGACGGTGACCAACGGTGACAAATTACTGCGTAACAGTTAGAGTTAGTCTAGTTATCCCTCCATCAGAGATCAAAAGCTCTTTTTTGCATTTCATGTTTTAGGTGTCCCACAACTTTTCATTAGTTGCATTTCATTAGGCATGCCATAACTCTAATGGAGTGGTTTGTGTCATTCATTCCCCTCGTACATGTCACTTCTAGTTCAGGTTAGGTCATAAAGCTTCACAAGTCATTTACAGTCATATTTTAAATTTTTAGGTCTAGGTCTAGGGTTTGAGTCAATTTAGTCTTGAAAAGTCTTAGAAGACCAGCAGGCTAGAGGGATGTCTTTGATAGACCATCGCTTCAATAATTCTCACCATTGTACAGCTGAATAAGGACTTCTCTTCAAAACTCCATTTTGAAGACAAGTCACCACCTAATTTTTGTAAAAATTGTCAAAATTTTCAGTTCTTCAATTGTTCAAAGTGCAGCCCTGGTCTGCTTTGCTGAAGCATATCAAAGCTATCCCTGCAAAAAATTATCAGAGAAAATCATCGTTTCAACCTATTTTATGAAAGAAACCAAAAAGGTCAGAGCCTATTAATTTTGAAAAAGTGTCAACAACCAAACATAAGAAAAATGGGTTTTCATCAACCAAAAATTAAAAGGGAGGCTATATCAAGTCATTTCTCCTCATTTGCAACCCATTCCACATTTTGAGAGGCAAGAGCATCGTTCAGAGGCGATTTTGCAAGTTTGTGAGCGTTTGTGAGCAATTTGGGTCAGTTCCAGGTCGTGCGACGCGTCAGGATAGGTGCGCGGCGCACCAGAGGCATGCGGCACATCAGGCGACTTTTCACAGTGAACATTAACATGCGTGCGGCGCATCCAAAGCGCGCAGCGCATAAGATTTTATGCTTGAAATTCGCCAAGAAATCACTCAAATCACCTCTCCTCATGCATAAATTCACAGGTAGGCCTGCACTCATGGCTTGATTCTGGTTTTTGATGGTTTATATGAAGAAGCTAGCATATATTTGTCATGAAAACCAAGTGTACAAAACCCTCCATGTTCATCAATTTGCTGTAAGGATTCAAGTGCCAATTTTGTTGTAGGGTTTTCAAAAATCACTTTTTCCAAGGTTTCTTATTTCCCTTGTTTCCCATTTCCTATATTCCCCAAATATTTTCCCCAATAAATCCCCACGAACACTACACCTTCCTCTCTCAAAATCCTAATCCCTCCCCTATACCCATATGATCCCTACCTTATTTCAAAACTCTAAAACATTTCTATGCCCCTTTCCCTTCCCTAATTTCCTTATTTTATTTCCATTGTTCCCATTTCCCTAATGCTTCCCTTTTCCTAACAATCCCCTTCTCATTTATGTCCCCTTGGTCACAACATTTTGATAAAAAAACAAAAAGTCAACAGTCAAATTTTGGCACACAGTTTTATATCAACAAATATATATATTCCAGCTACCTTGTTGTTAAATAAACATGTCAGAGACTGAGTCAGTATATGAGCGGGATTATGATAGTGACTCTACACCGGAGGTCAATGTGCTTAATGTGCCACGGAGGTATCACAAAGGTGGCAAAAGTGGACAACATGTAAGGGAGGAGCCTACCTCTTTGGCTCAATTGCAAGCTTACCCAATTGCAATGGATTGTTTTCGGCGCCAAACATGTTACCAATATTGTGAGACGATCTCACAAACTCAGCATCATCGTGAACTGGTCCATCTATTTGTCCTTAACTTACAGGATGGTCATGTAAACCTTGCCGGAGTGGATTTCACTTTGTCACCCGACACTATTGCTCAGGCCACCGGGATACCAATTGTGGGGGACGAATGGAGTAAACGCCAGATGCTAGACAGGTATTACATGAGCCATATGTGAAGCCCGCATATATTAGACACTTGAGCGCAGCCTTTCCTTTCAGATACCTGAAAGATGAGTTTGCACCATTGATGAAACTCATCATTCGATATTTCACTTGTAAGGGAAGATTCTCACGTCTCTATGCGTACCATGTTCGTTTGATGATGCATTTCACACGGGTGCGTATGATGAACATTCCGTTTTTCTTGTGCCAAAACATGGAGAGGATGGTACCTTTAGTATAGAGGAAGACCGCGGCACATCAGCACAGGAGCATATATCACTATGCATTTATCAAAATCATAGTGATGCATCAGTTGGCACAGCAGGGTATTACTTGGGAGGATTCCATCTCCCGTGATTTCTTTTCTGCACTACAGCCTCCTCTAGAGATAGTTCATGAGGAAGGAGAGCCTCCACATTAGTTTGAAATTCCTGAGACCGAGCATGTTGATGCTCCAATATACATGACATATCAGAAAGGCCCCAAGGCCTTATTTGCAGCCGCACGACGAGTACTATCTCCACCCGGGGTGGAAGGGGTCTCGTTGACATCATCAGCAGAGCGAATATTATCTCCACATCATGTGGAAGGGGTCTTGCCTCCGTCTTCAGCATAGGTACAGATTCAGGATAGGGGCAAGAGACCCATGGTTGATGAGGGTCCTTCAGGAGTTCAGGATACCGATATCATTGATGTTGATGCTAGTTCGCCCAATTCAGAGCTCAAGGAGATCATCCGAGAGCAAAGGGCCGAGAATGAGTTGCTACAAAAGAAATTGCATATGGCTAAATGGGTGATCAACTACTTAGATCAGTGCAACAAACAGTTGGAAGATGAGCATGAACTTTATGAGCTACGGAAGATTCGGGAAGACCGGGAATTGGCTTGTAGGAGACCCGGTGATTTGACACCTATTGATCTTGAATCAATGCTCATCCGGGTGAATTATCATTTGGAAAAATTGTTAGCGAAGGCAACAGTTACAAGGACATGCTTCGCCACATGAAGACTCACTATTGGGCTCGCATGCATGTTTGCAAAGCGAGAATGAAGATCCTCAAGAGGCGTTTGAGCAAAGCACAAAAACAACGCAAAAAGCCTGATCCGCTTCGAGTTTTGGCCAAGGCTTCATTAGTTGAGCATGATACATGATGGACAGTCTTCACTCCAATTTTGGGTAAATTTGGAGAAAGTTTTGTTGCTTCAAAATTTTTGGCTTGCGAAACAGGTTTTTGGGCTCTATGCATCGCGCTCAGCGCGTGACCCAGAAGAATGGGAGGTCCAAATCACAGGTGGCTTACATTTTTCGATTTTTCATGATGAAATACACATGCTCAATAATTTCCAAGGAATTTCATCAAGTTTTGGGTGATCAAAAGGTCAAAAAACATCATGAAAATCACCTTTCTGCCACTTTTTGCACCAGCAGGAAGTACTTTTGGGCGAATCCACTTTTGGAGGGTCAAATGGAGACCAAATTGGAAACTTCCACTTTGGTTGGAAAGTAGACATCCAGGGATTTCCCACAGGCCTACCCGAGATCAATTTGGATGCCGGAAAGTTCCCCAAAAGCAACTGGAAAGGCGCGCAGCGCACAGGGCTCTAGCACGCGGCGCACAGGGTTTTTTGGCATAGTTTTCATCCTCAGCTCTGAATTTCGGCCAGTTATGACTAGTTTCACCTCTTGATGTGATGTTTGACCCAGCTTGATGTAATTTGATGTTTATGATGTAATTTTGGCACATTTTTACTTGTTCTAGAGGATTCATTCACTAAAAGGTGAAAATTAAATGAATGAATTAGTTTCCTAACATATAGGGGTAAGTTGTTTGACTACGTAGATTTCAGTTCCTAGTTTAGAATTAGTTCAAACAGCTCCTAGAATGATGAGCTCGAACACTAGAAGCAAGGAAAGGAGTTAGGATGGTCTATATGATGTAATTTATCAATCATTTTCAGAGGTTGGAAAGGTTGGACTCTTGGGAATAGCTTGACACTATATTGTACATATCTTATCTGCATTTTGGCAAAGGAAAGACCAGGGTTTTGCAGCACTATTTGGGATCGATGTGGCTTTATGTGTTTATGGTGTGTTTCTCTCAGTACTTTTAAGTTTTTGTATGTGCATCATTTTCTCTATTGAATCTTCTGTAATTAAGCAAATGAAGTGTTAAGGTAGAATCCGTGAAATTACTATGCTCTGCCTTTAAATTTGTTTAATCTTCTACGTTTTCTTCAGTTTAAGGAGAATCCTTGAGACTCCCTTCCTCTCCTTAGATCCTCACCAGTCTGATCTACCCATCTCACTTGCTTTAAGGCATCAATAAAATCGCCTATCTTGCCCCAAGAAGACCTCTGCAAAAGCCGTGCCTCATCCCTGCATCCAAAATTGCCCTTCCCTTGAATTCAACAAAATCTTTAAAAATCAATTCTAAACTCTTTGTACTTCATAACTAGCCTAAAATCAGTCATGAACTCGGTCATCTCGAGCTTATTCAATTATCTTTTCTCGAGTTTGACCCGGAGAAAGCCCTCTCCTGTCCTCGTAGGGCTAGCTACGAGGCTGAGCATGGTTTGATGTGGCCTTGAGTCTTACCTTATTTCAGCCTAAGGTAGGTTTGAGCACTAACACTAGTGACATGAAAGTAATCTATATTATCAACAAGAAAATAAATCTATTCTAATGACTGGAAAGTAAATTTAATCTAAGAAACAACAAATCCTATACTAAGAAATCATTGGATTCTTAATCTATGAAATTTAAAGGTAACCTATTCTAAAAGCAATAAGAGATCAATTGAAATTACTAATTTGTGAACTGTCAAATTAGGATCGTTCATGACTATATATGAATCTAAAAGCAAACAAAGTGAAAAACAATGAGTTTTTGAAATGAGATCAATAATTCTTAACGTGCATCGGAACATAAATGGAATGAGCATTCGTAAACAATGCATCTAATCAAAATACTTAAAATGAACATAAAAAAAAAAACTAAAAAATATAAAACATTAGAATACATCTCATACTCATTAGGTGGTCATCCCAAAGTGCATGAGAGGTGGAAATTTGAGAAAATTTTTGATCCAAAACCAAATGAAGGCAAAACTATATCAAAGTGAACTATAATGGTATTTAATACATCAATCATAAGCATATTGTTAATCCTTAACATCCAAAATTCTACATTGAAGCTTGGGCATAGATTCCAAAGTTTTCACATTTTTTGAAAGCAGAAATCTCTCATATTTATACAAAAACTAAGAACTAATTCATAAATTTAGATCCACAAATCTCTCATAGATCCACAAATATCTCACATGGTTACAACCATGTGTTGAAATCTAGCAATGAACATCTCTTCATATGCTGTCACAAATCTCTTCAAAACTTGATAGGGGACACTTATGAAAACGTTTATGATATTTCTCCATGAATTGTGTTTGACTAATGATCTCAAATATTCCTCAAACCTTCTAGAGTTTGAAGAGGAAATTCGAATTTGAGACTTGTAGGGAAAATATGATTGTCTTCGAATCTTCTAATACCCCTACACATGTCACAAAACTCATCCAACAAGACAAATTTGAAAAATAAAGTTTAATCTAAGTAAAACTTGATTGGGCATGAAATCATGATTCACCCCCCAAGTATTTCTAACATATATGTTATTGTGTTGCATGGAAAATAACTAAAAATAAATTAGTTATTTTAAGGGAAAATGATGTTTTTTACTATAACACTGATTATGATGCAAAAAATGACATATTGAGAAAATTGCAAAGGATGTGAATTGCACAATAGAGAGAAACATATTCTAGATTCGACCACATGAAAAAATATTTTCTGAATTGTGTTTCAAAAGTAAATCTTTTGACATTGAAATTTGGATGACAACTTTGAAATAAACAAAAACAACAATTTTAAAAGTTTTGATTTCAGAAACATAACATGATCAACTTGTCATTATGTGGATTACTTCATATTATAAATCACAAAAGGGACACAATGTCATCGGAATTAAAGAAAATGCTATACAAACTAAATCATAATTTGAAAAATGTTTGGGAAATGAATACCTATTATGATGCAATGAATGCTATGATAGTGTATTTTTCTCTTGACAAAGTGAAGAAAAATCCCAAAGAAAAGGTGCTTCTTGCTACTCCATTCACTAGAAGAAATCAACAGAATAATTTTTTGTTCAATGTGTTGCAAACAATGTTGAATAAATTCAACAAGGAAACATACGTGCAAGCTACTTTGAAGGATTTTCAATCATAATTAATAGTACCTTAAGATGAGAAGTGTCTATTTCATGCATAGATATGTACATATTCTATATATAATATGAATTCTTGGTCATTATATATTTGAAATCATCAATTATTATTGTATTTTGTAACCTTTATTAATTTAATTATACTTGTATCTCATGATACTAATAGAAATATTAGTGCTTTTGTTTTCCATTAGTAGAAATAAAATATTTTGATTTTGTTTATTACTAGTAAGATATTGTGTTAATAAAGATGATCAATTTCAATGGTTATTTAATGTGTTCATATCAAATATTTTTATTTTACATAAATTTAAGAAATGGATTAGGTTGCATGTGGAAATTATTAAACAATTAGTTTGTTTGTTCGATTTGGACCATCGCATTTATTTTTTCAATTGTGGTTTACCTTGTCATTATAAAGCTTAAAAATTAGTAATTTGAAGGATGGTTCATTGTGTTATTATAACCTTTTATGAGTGTTGATTTCAATTTTGAATTGTTGGATTATTCCAACCTAACTACATCCTTAGCAATAGTTGTGGCCATGTTGTTTTCTTGCCTCTTGGCTACAACACAACAACAATGTTCCAACTTTGTTCCACACAATCAATAAGTTACGTGCCCCACACTAGGGTCTTAACCTCTTCATGGATAAAACAATAGGCAACACCCATTCCCCTCTAAAAGTGCTAAGGTTTGTTATTTGCATTGGCTGAGAGTACGAGATTTCAACTCTCAATGTTGGCTCCAATAAAAATCATATTTCTCTTGAGGGGAAATATGGTATATGATAGGAAATTCACATGTACTAGGCCTATCAGGTGATGAGTCAGCTCATCATATCTCTGCTCAGTGATGGTAGGGTTTTCTTAGCACTTGACTAGGTCTTGGTCATCTAATGACCGATAACATAAATGATGATAAATATCTTTTCATTGCTTTGGGTGTGTTACCCATTGGATTCGTCTATTGATTTCACTTCACATTTTCTACAACCCTCAATACTTCGCCATAGGCTAAGAGGCAGTGATTACACATAACAAGATTGCTTCCCATTTAACAACATCATGAACTAACAATGTTTGCATCACTTCATTGGGTCAAGCTTTCTAAAAGACTCTCCCATGTTGAAACTTAATCACTATGACACCCAATGGTCATTAGGGGGAAACAATGGTAGAATTTTTTATCATACTACTATTTACTAGGGTGTCTCACTTTTAGACTGCAACTTCCTCACCCTTCATTTTGTCCTAACAAAACCAAGAAAAAAATTCTCAATGGTCTAAACCATCAAATGAATCTCAATATTCTTGTGCTCCTAAAGAAAAAACGATCATACATAGAATAAAACCCTAATATAGACAAAATCTAATTCATTAACATCCAATATCGTCATAAATAAAACACACCTTTCCTCTCTTTGATCTGGGGCTGAAAAAAATATCTTATGACAAAAAAAGAGCCTATAACTTAAAAGCCTCAAGTCTATCCTACAATTGTTCCTATTCTACGAGATAAATGCCATCGTATTAAGCTTATTATTTAGATATATCCCGTCAGGATACTTTGGCATAACCACTAAAAATCACATATTCTTCTAGTTAATATCATGGCTTACAAGAATTAAAAACAAAAAAAATTGTTAATGTGGAAAAATAAAATTATATGTTAGGATGCTCCTACATCAGACTGTCAAGGAAGAAAATATTTCTCCATCATGCCTTCAACATCCATGCCAAGCCTGGAAATTTTTGCTAGTTTCATCTAGTTGGCATCTTCTACTAGATAATTTTTTGATTTGATCAGGTATTCAAAATATTATTTCCCTCTAGTCCTCCTGGTAATCATCTTTTCTAGCAATGTCTCAATATCTTTTTGTGTTGTTATTAGTAGTTTCTCCTCTCATCAGTAGCTATGGTCTTCACCATTCATAGGGGAATCAACTATCCCCTTAAAGGGATATAGATTTTCTTCACTAAAAATTGGTGAAATCCCAGCATCTTCTGTAAGCTCTAGTTCATAATCGTTGGAGGAAAACTTCCTTGGGATTTTACATGATGATGAAAGAGAATTTAGCTCAAGAAACATCATTGTATTTTAGTAGACATAGCGGGTCTTTTGTTTTAAGGAAGTTGGTTACTAAGTGTTGAATTAATGTAATTATTAAGGTTTTTGACTGATTTTAATGGGAGAGGCTAAAATAGGGATTTAATTAAGTATAGTGAGGCATATTTGTAAATGTTCTCGAATGTAGGAGAACATGAGAATCAGGATATTTGAGAGATTGAGAGATTTGAGAATTAATTGTAAAACTTAGATTAGGAGTTAGTTCATGATTTCATGGATTAGAGAGGATACTTAGAGATAAGAAAGAGATTTTAGGATTTTGTTGAGAAGTTTATGGATCTCAACCAGGAATTGATTGTAGAGTCCTTTTGTATAAATGTAAGCCAAGAAGGTAGAGAAAAGAGTTAGTCAAGTTAGATAGTTAGCTGGTTAGCTAGTTAGAGTGCGAAGAAGTTGACTCTAAGCCTACGGGAAGATTGTGAAATAGAGGCCACTGACATTGGAAATCAGACCTAAGAGAGAAATTGTTTAAATGTTTATTTATCAATACAGAGAATTTGATTTCTGATTGTGTGGTGTGTATGGAGTTATGTAATTAGTGTAATTCTGCATAGTATATGTATGCAGGTGGGGTTCAAGAAAAATATAGAAGAGGAATGATATGAAAGATTGTGTTAGATTGTTGAGTCTAGTTGAAGGACCAAAATAAAGTGCGGAAGTGACAGTGATTAAAGAGTACATAGAGTTAAGCTCAAGAGAGAGTTGCGTGGCAGAATAATGAAGGACCAAAACATTGAGGAAAACCGAAACCACAGAAAAACATTGAAGAAATGACATGAAACTGAAGTAAAGAGAAGGATGAAGGAATGAAGTGATGATGCACATGAGTCATTGGATCGATAATATCAACAAACGAGGCTGAAATCAATGTGTAGCCAAGATTAAGTCATGCAACATTATGTAAAAGGAATGAATGGTGGAGATAGGAGAGAGGAAACTACTTATGGTCGTGCGATATCACTACTAACTGTTGGATTAAGTGCACTTGATTAAATGGTAGAGGATTGCCAATAAGCCCCACATCACAATATTTCCTTTGTTAGTGAATGAACCTCAAGCCTTAAGAAAATGTGATGTGCGATGTCCGATGCGATCGCCAATTAGTTCGCATCGTGATATTTCATGGTGCATGTAGCTTGGCCCTAAGCAATTGCGATTTGGGATTTGTGATATTGTTGTGGATAGTCGGATCAAATGGGTTGATCTATTGCGCAGAACAACTAAGTAGCTCTATTGATCGAGGAAGTCATCAACCGTCAAATTAAAGGTAAGATCAATGATGGCGATTGGGGCTGATAATGCTTGGGATAGAGCAAACACGAGAAGGTTATGGACGTGGTTTCATTTTATTTGGAGTTGGGTTGCGTTTATCGAATATCATATGCAAGAGGAGGATTCTTGGGAATGCGATGAAGAATTACATGTTGGTGTGGTCTGCAATATTATGATAGTCATTGATCTGATGAGTGGAATCAACGGTGGGGAATGAATGCAGTAAAGGTAGAGCATCGGGAAATATACAAAGGTCGTATAATGGTGGAAAGCGCGATTGTATACTACAAATCAAGAGTTCCAAATGCCAAGTTCTTAAGAGTCCTTTGAACCCCGTGATTGTGATAAAGATAACGTTCATGTATGCTTTGTAGAGTATTTCTATTATGTAGGAATCATAATAGAAATAAAGCAATTAAAGGTTTTATGAGACAAGTTCGAATATAACCTAGGTCAAGGGTGGGGTTTGGTTAATGTGCGCGATGCATAAAGATTAATGATGGCTTATGAGGGTGAATAAAGTCCCGGTGGAAAAGGATTAACTAAGGGCCAGATTGGGGTTAGTTAACAAATCTTTCTGCATGTTATTTAATTAAGGGGGCCTTAAATGTTAACTAATGAAGGTTTGACTAGGTGGGAAATTGAAGTTCCTGGGATAGATGAGATTATGTATTTTATATGCATACTGTGTGTAAAGTCAGCTTAGGCTGGCATAATTTTTGGTATCAAAGAATAATTGTGGTTTAAACATTTGGTATTAAAGCAACACAAAGAAATTATGTGTCAAAGTTTCTTTGAGAAAATTTAGAATGGAGTCATGTGTTAAGATGTGTATGCAGGCAATAGGAGATCAGATTCTAATCTGAAAATAGTAGGCATAAAGGTGGTGATCACTAGTATTGCAGTAATAATGCTACAACTCCTGGGCTTCCTAGTTTACTTTTATCAACCCGGTAGTTTGTAAGAAACTTGGAAGTGACAATGTTGTATGCACAATTACTAGTTCTTACTGTAGGCTGTCACTTGGTCAGTTGGCACAAGATCACTAGGAGCTCAAGCCAACTTCTATGGATGCTAGAAGAAGCTCTATATGTGATGAAAGAAAGGAAATCTTACTCTACAAAGGCTACTATACTTGCCAAAATAAGAAGAAGACTGAAATGTAAAGTAAACCTAACAAACCCTACTTAACCAACTAATTCTACTTTTGTATAAAGAGAGATGAAAAACCATGAAATGAATGCCATTACCTACCGAGGAAGTAAACAACATCTACTCAAGTTATTTCTACAAGAAAATAAGCAAAACACATCTTTTTAGATTTTTATGTATTTTTATGTGAAATTGTCATGCATGTAATTTATTTGATTATGAATGTAGCAATGATTAGGTGGTGGTGGAGTGTGACTTTCAGATTTGTAGAGGTGTAGGATGGTGTGTATGGGTCCTAGAAGTTCTCAGGTGGCCTTTTGGAGGTTTTTCCTACAATCGAACTTCAAAAATAAGCCTACAAGAAAATCTACAGGAGGTTGCAGGGGATCTACAGGAGGTCTACAGGAGGTCTACAGGAGGATGCCGAGATCAGTTTCGGAGGTTTTGAAGGTAGGAAAGAGGGTGGAAAAGGTATCTAAAGACTAGGATCATGCGTTAAGGTGTCTAGGGTCTACCAAGAATGATTAGGAGAGACAATGACGGTCGGATTTGTTCAAGGAAAGAGAGGAAAGTCTATGGAAATGTGAAGAAAACTAAGGTAGATTTGAAATGAACTCTGGGTAACCCATGGGGCATAGATCAAAGAGAGATTGTGATGGCTGATTGGCTAACCTATTCTGAGAAGAGATTTGCTGCAAGAGAATTGAAAATCAAACAATGAGATTAAGCAAGCAAGGAAACTAAGTACATCAAAAACAAAATTGTCTATGAAGCTAATCTATATTATGAGCTATGCAGAGAAATGATGAAAAATGCTATAATGAGAGAAAGCATGGAAGGAAACTTATTATAATATAGAAATGGACATGGTGAGGGAGATCTACAGCAAATCATTAACCTTCTAACAAACTGGAACACTAGAAATCCTATGGAGAAGGCAAATCTGTGTTTTTTATGCTAGCAAGAGGGTCTTGGCCCCAATTCATGGTCCCAAAGGGAGGAAAGGAGGCCAAGGCTCTATTGATGGCCTTTTTATATCTTCTTTCTATCACTATTCAACCTGTTATGGAAAGGTTAAGTGGAAAGGACCTTCTAAATCACCAAAAGCAACCTATTCTTAACCAAGAAAGAGATTTATCTAGCATCACCTAATTCATAAAATGTAACAAAGCATATAAATACAAACAAGAGGATCTTGGCTGCTTGAATTGGGCCCTAACCCAAGAGCTTCAACCCTCTGAGGTAACTCAGTGCTAGCTCAAAAAATATATCATCTTTCTTATCAAAATAATGATAGGATTACATGAAACGGTCAACAAAAGTAAGCTCGATGTTGAGCAGAGCAAAGCTGCAATAAAAATTCGAAAATTTTACTAACTTCCTAATGAGGCCCTAGGCTTCTCTAGTTATACAACTGAAGCTCCAAATAGGTTCCTTAAAATCAGGGAGGATTGGCTCCCAAAACTTGAGATAAACAGAAGTTTTCCTCCACTTGCTTGGCTTCCTCCTAGTGCATTGATGTGACTATTTCTGCTCCGAGCTGCATGAAGGATAATTTGAAGTGGGGAATCATAAATGAGGCAGATACCCTCCTATAAATCCTCTCCCTTGTCTACTTTGAATTATTTCTTCCAATTTTCCGTTAAATCTTTGACTTTATCTCCAAAATTGAAGAAAAATCTGCATTAAACACATATTAGACTCCATGACATAATGAGAAACCCAACTCACTCCATAAGCATAAATATAATAAAAAAACATGAAATAAGATAAGAGAGTGCTTGATTAAACTATGTTAGGAGGAAAAATGAGCCCATATAATTACCCATTTATGGGGTTCATCATCACCCCCATATTGAAGGTGTTGCTCATCCTCTGAGCAACTTAATCCATCTCCTCATCTTTGATGACCCTGATGGCCTCCCAGACATCCCATACTTCTGATGCGAGTTCCTCTTCTTTGTCATGGAATCCTACCTTTCTGTCCACCTCCTCCCACTATTGTTTTTCTTCTTCCTCTCTTCTACCTTCTGGCATTCCTAGTAGCAGTGGGGGACTCAATTTGAGGCCAATCCAATTGACCTTCAAATTCTGCATAGAGCGCTTGTGCAGTGGCACTCTCCTTAATGCTTCTTTCATGCTTGTGAAGGTTGATACTCCATGATTTGCAAACTGTGTGGTAGGGTTTTCCACCTCCTCATACAAGCATGAGTACAATCATCCCCTAGTAACCTTTCCATGTCCTCAAAATGTGCAATGGCCTGAGCTTGATCATTGATATACTTAAGGGAATTTTGGGGATTATTTGCAAGCAGTTGGTGTGTGTTAATGAGAGCCATGGGGTTTGATGGCTTAGCTCTGATCATTAAGGGCTCATTTTTCTCCTTTATCATCAACTTCCTTATCTTTGTTGCCCTTAATTCCTCATGATTGATCCATGATGCCATGGCCATTAGTTACAGGTCCCCTAGCCTAGCATTTGGGTTCGACATGTTCATATCGGCGAGGGCCATGTTATGAAAATAGAACTCTGCTGTGTTTGCCTTGTCTTCTAACGAATTTTGGTCACATAGGTCCATAAACTGTCTATAATCTTGGAAAGGCATTGTGCCTCTCTGTGCCAAAGTCTTTATCTGAAACTATAGCCATTGGTCCTTGAGGTCTAATCCATATGATTTTGTTAGTGTTCTGCACTATAGTGCCTCCATAGACCAGTTGGACATGCATGCCAATTGTGTCTCTTTTTCCTTTAGTTGTCTCCTTAGCAACTCATTTTCTGTTTCAAGGTGAGTTCTTATGATTGCCTCTCTATGTCGGACAACACTTAGTCCTCTACCCATTTCTTTGAGTTGATTCTCCATATGGCCAATATCCTCAACTCCCTTCGATTTGGTTATTTACATCCACCTATGGCTTCTTATTATTTCTTTCTCCAACTCAAAGAGAACTGGGATTGCAAATTTCCATGGAATGATTCTTCCCCCCTAAGAAGATTGTAGTAAGAGCCCAAACTAGGTTTATGATTAGGTTCATGAATCTTTGTTGCTTCCTCCTTCCCCTGCGACTCTCCTTCTACTCTTTTCTCAAGTTTTTCGCTCTCTTGTAGTCTTGACAGGGTGTCCTATAGAACAGTTTGTGCCTCCTATAGGACTGTTTTTGAGTCCTGTAGTTCCACTTTTTCCTTCCATGTGGGAGATCTAGGAGTCCCCCTTTCCTAAGTGATAGGTGCCTTGGAAGGGGATTCCTTCCCTTCAATAGAGGGTGAATCTTCAATAACAATGGGCACTTTAGAAGAAGGCTGAGGCCTCCCTTGTTTGATCCTTGTGCTCTTCTGAGCCCTAAAATACATTGAGGTCTACCTATTCCTCTTTTGTTTGGGTTTAATTGGGTTGCTGAGGGCAGCAAGAGTAGCTGCTACCTCCCTTTCTAGGGTCTTACAAGACACTTCTATCTTTTTTGCCCCTTTTTCTTCTCCTTCTGTCTTTTTCTCTATCTTTGCTAGTTTTGTTTCCTTTTGTTTTGTTTTTGTTTATTCCTCCTCTATTTTCGTTTCCTCCTTCTCTGTTTTGGTGTCTTACTCCTCTATTTTGGTGTCTTCCTCCTCTATTTTGGTTTCCTCCTTCTCTAATTTTTCGTTAGTTTCCTTCCCTTATCCCCCTTGATGCTCTCCCTCCTCACTATCAGAAGGAATGACATCATATGTGAGGGCCTTTATATCATCTTCTACTGTCATGTTTCGGAAGATTTCCAATGCTATGGGGATTGTGAAGGTATGGAGGGATTCTTCCACTAGCAGTTTAATTAATCGATGTTGATCCAACTAATCTAGACCCCTTGCCTTCAACTTAATGCTAGAGTCTATGAGGGACTGTAAGAGAAAATAGGGGACACTAATTTTCTAGGGTGTTGGAGTGTCCATGCCATATATCAACTCATGGAGAAGTTTGAAATGGTAGCCATAATCTATGCTATACCTCCATTCATAGGAAATACATTTGATAATATGGTAACTGACCTCATCCCAAGGGTAAGGTATGCTTGTCCTTCTAATGCCACTTTTCTCTTCTGCAGAATGTTCATTATTTTGGAAGAAGTTTTTCTTGACAAACTATCCAATTGGCCTTTCATCTTTGCTCCAAGGTAATCTAAGAGGAAGGGTGGTAACCCTACTGATAAATTCTACAGGTGATTTCCATGGAGAGACCTCTAAAGGTAACAGTGGCATGTGTCCTTGAGTGAGGGACTAAAGAAAGGGTAAACTTTTGAGCCACTTCTTCATCAAACCCTCGGAATTTCTCAAAAAATGGCATCCAATTTCCTCTGGTGAAACTAGCTACTACTTTAGGAAGTTCATGGAGCCTGGCTAAACTTGTGGGCTCCTTCCTTATGAATCCCCCATCACTGTGCTTATGCCCCTTTTGAACACCCAAGGTAGAGATGGAGACAAGAATTTTGAAGAAACAAGAAAACAAAGGAAAACTGTTTTTTTTTAAGAAAACAGGTAGAATTTTTTTATGTAATTCTTCTTCTCCTATGGACTAAATTTCTCCTTAAAATTATATCATTCCTTGCACATATTGATAATCAAGGCTGGTATGCATAGAACATACCTCCTCAAGCTATAAATTGAACAAAAACCCCCATGTTTTCTCCTTAAAAACAACTTACTACCCCTGATGTAGAACTGCCTGTAGGTGCTCCTGTAGAACCTGTAAGTGCTCCTGTAGAATGTCGATAGTAGGAGGATGGATGAAAGTGATGGAGAATGATAGTTTCAAAGCTATAGTGGTGACAAAGAGCTTGCTGCAACTAAGTGGATGAGGATGAAATGGAAGAAGAGGTGGTGAAGGAGTTTCGAGGAGGAGTACTTATTTCTTCTTTCAGATATTTTCGGTGATAGGGTGAGCTAGAAAAAATGTGCGTTGCCATATTTCTACAATTGGTCCCCACTTCCTTGTCATCATGTCTCTTTCCCACAATCACTTCCCATCATTGCATCGGAGTTTGCATATCCTCCACTACCTGTCCATTAGATTTTTCTCTGAGTTGACTAGGAACACGTGTGGTGGCATCTCCAGATGAGTGCAATCAACTGGATGAGGGTGGCCAGTTAATTGGCCACCTCTTCTCATTCAACCCTAACCATCTTGTTTTCTTATGCATATTTTCCAATTATATAGATATAATGGAGGGGAAGGTTAGGCACTTACATGCGAGTCGAATGTACGTGTTGTGAGGCATTTTGGTTCCTTTTGCTGCCGCATGCTTGTATTTCAGTTGCTGTATGCCTATATCTCCTCTGCTACATGCTCTCTACTTCCTGATGTGTGGCTAGTTTTCTTTGTGTAGGTATCCTTTGGCTGGATCTAGCTTCAGATGTCCCCTTCAATCCATTGGTTTCACTTCTTTTGCTGTTGTGGCTTGATTTTAATGGGATCAACTGCTACAAGAATTCTTACAGGAGATCCTGTAGCTGCTTCTCCCTTTAAAAATTTTAGTTGATTTTTGTGTTTGGAGCTATGAGGATGATGCCAGAGATGCTGATGAAGATGGAGAGGTACTTGGTAAGCTGCAGGTGAGATTTGAGGTGCGTCTCCCTTTATTTATTTTGTTTCTTTTCTAAAAATTTGGTTTCTATGTGTTTTTGGCAGGGAGGGAAAAAATGATGATGATGGTGCAGGTGTTGGATGGATTGCAAGGAGGGTGGATAGTTGTAGGAGGGTCAACATTGTATTCATGAAACCTCCCAGCCCCTAAAACTGCTTTTTGGAACCATTTTTGGCTCTCTGTGATTTCTACATGAGCCTCCTATAGAACACACATGGTCTCTCTTAAAACACATAGTTTGCGGAAAAAACACAATGGGGTGGAATAAAGGTCATAAATGATGGAGAAGAGTGTGGGGGAGATGAAATAAGCTTTGTGGAATCTTATCTTACTCCTTGTGGTCCACCTGTAACCTACAATGCACATTAAAAGTCAATTCCCTTTTCCTTCTTTTCTCTTTTTTTATTTTTGAAAGACAACTTGGGTGCCTCAATGACATTTTCACCCTAATTGCCTTCCTTGGGTGCCTCCAAGGGAGGTTTTCACCGACGGATGTTATTCTCTCTCTTTTTCTATTTTTTTCATCATTGGGTTGCCTCGAGTTTTTCACTTGAGTCCTTATTATTATTATTATTATTATTATTATTATTATTATTATTATTATTATTTATGCTTCTTTAGTGAGTGGGTGAAGTGGAGGCTAAGACATACTCCACTACCATCACTGTCTTATTCAGATCTTCAATGAACGCTTGCTTGGAGAGGGTCTTCTTGTAAATTTTCAACCTATCTCCATTGACAAGCATGTGGATAGCTTCCTCATCAATGGTTCTGATCAGAACTGAACCATTATCATTGCATTTTTGCACAGTGTAGGGTCCCAACCATCTTGTCCTCAGATTGCCTTTGAAGTCTTTAAACCTTGAGTTATAGAGCAATGCCCAATCTCCCTCTTGGAATTGCTTCTCCTTGATATTTTTGTCATTCCATATCTTCCTTTGAAGCTGAACTACCTCTGTGTGGAGAAGGGCCTGGAATATTTGTTCATCCAATCCATTGAGTTGGAGTAGTCTTTCCCTTTGTGTATGGCTGAGGTCTAGGTCCAGCTGAGATAGCATTCTTAGTGTATTGTATTCAAATTATATTAACAACAAAGCCTTCTTCCCATAGACCATTTCATAGGATTTGAACCTTGTGGTGGTCTTCCATGTTGTGTTGTAGGCCCAAGTGGCCTCAACTAGTCTATCTACCCAATCTTTTCTGCTGTTGCTCACTACCTTGGTGAAAATTCCTTCTAAAGCTCTATTAGTGACTTCCACCTACCCATTTGCTTTTGGATGGTAAGAGGTGGAAGTATTGTGCTTGATTTTATGATGTGTGAGTAGGTCTTCAATCAACTTGGAAGTGAACTGACTTCCTTGTTCTATGACCATTTCTCTTGGATACCCGAACTTATAGAATATGTTTTCTCTCAAAAACTCGGCTACTTTTTCCTTTGTTGTTGCTTTGATTTCTTTTGTTTCTGCCCATTTTGTCAGATAGTCGGTGCACACAATGATGTATTTCTTCTGTTTTGAAGGAGAGTTGATAAGACCCACAAATTCCGTGCCACATTTCTCAAATGGCTCAAAGGTCACTTGAGGTTGCATGGGCATCTCATCCTTTGGAGTAGGTTTCCCCATCCTTTGACATTGATCGCATTAGTTGGTATACCTTCTCACATCTTGATGAAGAGTGGGCCAATAGTAGTCTGCTTGCAATATTTTGAAGGTAGTCCTCTTTGCTGCAAAATGGCCTCCACAAGGCCCATCATGATAAGTCAAGACAATGTAAAAAACTTCCTCCTCCTTGAAACATCTTCTCAACATCTGATCTAGGCAAAGTTTGAAGATATTGCCCCCAATCCAGGTGAAAGGGATGCTTTTCCTCACGATATTACTCTTTTCCTTTGAGGATAGGTGTGGTGGGAACTGTGCTAAAACTAAGTAGTTTCCTATATCAGCATACCATGGAGAGAGTACTGAGATAGAAAACAGGTTTTCATTTGGCATTTAATCATCCACCATTCCTTCTTCACCTGCAGGAAAATTTACTCTAGACAAAAAGTCAGAAACAACATTCTCTTTACCAATGTTATCAACAATGGTTAAATCAAACTGTTGCAGTAAAATCAACCATCTAATAATGTGAGTATTCAGATCTGGTTTGTTCATTAAATATCTAATTGCAGCATGGTCATTATGTACAAAGGTTTGATAGCCTGTGATGTAATTTCTAAATTTGTTTAAGGAATGCACTACAGCTAGGAGTTCCTTCTTGGCTACCATGCAGTTTAACTCTGCCTTTGACAAATTTTTACTTATAAAGTATATGGCATAAGGTAAATTTTCATCAATTTGTCCTAAGGCTGCTTCTATCGCTTTGTTTGAGGAATCTGTGTGAATGTGGAAAGGCAGGGCCTACTTTGGGCCTCTCAAAATTGGGGCAATCACAAGTTTTCTTTTCCAGGTATCTAGGGCTTCTTGCTAGTTTTTAGTCGATATGAACTCGACATATTTTCCTAAAAGACCAAACAACGAAGAGGCTAACTTACTAAAATCTTTAGTGAATCTTCTTTAATATCCAAATAAGCCTAGGAAACTTTGGACATCTATCACCTTTTGAGGAGGTGGGAGACTTTGGATGATGGTGATTTTGTTGGGGTCCACCTGCAATCCTTGTTGAGCTATTGCATGACCTAGCACGGTCCCTTCAGTCCCAAAAAATTCACATTTTTCCAGACTGAGGGACAGGTTCATTTTAATACACTTTTCCAAGACTTTTCCTAAGCTAGATAAAGCTTCTTGAAAGTTAGAACCATAAGGAGTAAAATCATCCATATATATTTCCACTGCATATTGAATCAAGTTAGAAAATATACTCAATACTATTCTCTGGAAAGTGGTTGGAGCATTACACAAACCAAAAGGAAGGACCCAATATGCAAAGGTACCCCAAGGACAAGTGAAAGTGGTCTTATCTTGGTCCTATGGGCTGATTTGAATCTTGTTGTACACGCTTAAACCTTCTAGGAAGGAGAAAAAAATTTTCCTCACCAGACCATCTAACACTTGATTTATTAAAGGAAAAGGAAAATGGAACTTTTTAGTGGCTTTGTTCAGTTCTCGATAATCGACACAAATTCTCCACTTACCATTTTTCTTTGGCACTAGCACCAAAGGAGAGACCCATGCACTGTCAAAGATGGGGTAGATGAATCCTGCATCAAGTAATTTTTGCAATTCTTCCTTAACAATGTCTTTAAGGGCTAGATTCATGCTCCTTTGAGGCTGCCTGACTGGTTTACAATCTTCCTTAATGTATATATGATGAGTACATACTGAAGGGTGCACTCCCTTCATCTCCTTATAACTCCAGGCAAAGGCATCTAAATGTTTTCTCAATAAGCTACACAGCTCCTTCTCTTGGGAAGTGGATACGGATGAATTGATTTTAAAGGTTCCTTCTGGGCCAAACTCTATAGTCTTAACATGGAGAGAGGTTGGGTCGGCCACACAGAGGATAGTTAAGGGATAGTTTTGGGTTTCTTTCACTATATCTTCTAATGTCAAGGTATTGGGGGGTGGATTCTAAATTAAATTTTTAATGATGTCATCCTCATATTGCAGTTTCCTCCCCATGGCAGTTTCTAATGCACAAAGTGGTGCAAAATAGACTTCATCCTCATCCTCCTGCTCCAACCAGAGAGGTAGATCATGTTCTAGAAAGGGTTGGGCAGGACGGTATAGGATTAATTGCTTGGACATATGCATGTTCTTGATGGTCATGTTCCCAGCTCGACAGCTCCTATAGGCATCGACAGTAGCCAACCAGGGTCTCCCCAGGATGAGAGGATAACCAGTTAATTTTTCCTTCAGCTAGAGAACTAGGAAATCAGTAGGGTACTCCCAAGAATAAATGGAGACCATCAAATCTTCCACAATCCCTTTAGGGGTCATGGTGGAGCGGTCTGCTAGCTACAGTACTGTCGTGGTATTCCTCAAGGAGCCCTGGAGGTTAAGTTTGAGCATGGTGTCCTTTTTCATGACATTAATGGTAGCTCCCAGATCAATCAAGGTATGTGGGATCATGGTGTCATTGATGTGGACATCAACTACTGGGCTTCCAGGGTCCAGATATTTTAGACATATTACCTGCCCCAACATCAGGTCAAACAGTTGTCCTATGACATTGATGGTTGGGGCATCTCTCTTGTGCCTGCTTCGAAGCCTAAAGAAATTTTCTTTGATCATCCTTTTCTATATAGGCACATCCTTTATGGCTTGAATAAGTGGTATATTTACACATAATTGTTTCAATTCTCCCATAAGTTCATTTTCTTCTGGGGTGGGCTGTATTATCCCAGATAACCTATCAGGAAAGGGTGGAATTGCTTTATGTTCACTTTCCTCTTTATCTTCCTCAACCTCCATAGGGGGAGGATGGCTATATGGGAGAACCTTCCCAAATCACAAGTTAATCTCCTGAATCTCCACAACATAAGTTGTGCATGATGGTTCCCCACTATATACTTGTTGAGCCTGTCTATTCTTTGGGTTGAGGTTCAGTCGGGCAGGCATTTGGGGTTGTTTTGGTGGAGCAGGAGGCAATGGTTGTGGTTGAGTAGGTGGTGGAGGCAAAAGAGCGAGAGGAGAGTTGTAATAGGGCCTCCAAACCTGATGAGTTGCATTCCACTGAGGTTGTGGCTAAGCATATGATTGAAATGAATGAGAGGCTAGTTGAGCATGATACTGAGATTGATAAGACCAAGGAGGAGGCATGAACTAAGAAGGATGAGCAGGAAGGCCCCAAAAAGGTACGGGAGTGACTTGGTTGGGGTTGTAGTATGCCTGTTATGTCCCTTGCATCCCCTACTAGTATGCTCCAGGTCCATGTGGTCTCCTCTGGTTCATGAAATAGAGTGGTTCATTGGCTCCTTCGGCCCTCTGGTATACAACTTTAAGTCCGAGCAAGGAGAGGAACTTATCTGGGGAATGATCTTCTTTACAGAATGAACAAACCTCTATAGATTTCAATGGGAATTCATTCCTAGGATGCCGCCTGGTGCACGTAGGACAAAATATGGCTATAGGCCTCTCTACTTCCCCTTGTTTCCTTTTGATATGCAAGATATCCATTTGCATGGAAAGAGTCTGTAGCATCTCACTCTTAAAGTCTTCCAGCATGTTTCCAAGTTCGCCTTTGATGGATGAATTAGATGAGGAGGTAATTGCTATGGGTTGACTCCCCCTACCTCTCTTTCTTTCTTCTCTAGAATGATTTCTAATGATAGTATTTATGTCCTCATAAGGTAGTTAGTAGATGTCTCCCCCAACCAGTAAATGGAGGATGTCTAGAAGGTCTTCCAAAATTCCCCTGAATAGGACCAAATTCAAAGATTTAGGGTCAAGTATACACTTGGCCCTTTTGTAACTGAGATGGAACCTCTCTTCATAATATTCCAAGGATTCATCACTTTCCATGGTCATTCAGAAGATTTATTCCCTAGTATCTTCTGAACTACCATAGTCTCGATATTTGTTATGAAATGCTTGCTGCATCTGAGCCCAATGTGATGCTATTGCTAGGTAACCCCATTAACAAGCGCAATGCTGCATCCTTGAGAGTAGAAGGAAATAGTTTCAACATTTGTTCATCTTCTGCATAGTCATCGGTTCGACAGATAACAGTAAACTCAAACAAAAAAGTGTCAGGATATTCTGTAGTCAAACCATGGAAGTGAGGTACAACTAAGGGACTTATATTCTTCATTTTGGTGTCCCCATTGATTTCCCAGATGGGAAAGGTACCCTCTACTCTTTCTCCATTCCCCCTAGCATTTTTGTTTTCAGCCATTGTCTCAGGAGGGATGTGCTCTTCTTCTTCATCCCCTATAGGTTCTTCAAATATCTTTCGTTGTTCACTTAAAGGTTCTTCTTGATCACTACCACCGAAAAAGAGAGAAGGGTGGCTATGTGATGTAGTAGGGGTGTTGGGAAATAATTTTCCTTAATTATCTCTATTCCTATGAGGCATGAAAGGAAATATTTTTGGTTGGTTTTTGTTTTTTTCATTGCTTGTACCTGCAAAACTGAAATTAATTGAACAAACAAATTGCAACTAACTAAAATGAACTTGTTGAAATGAAATTGTAGAACCGAAAAGGAAAGAAAATGAAATGCAGAACTGAAAGCAAGGAAATGACCAATCTACTTTTGCTTAAATGGAAATTGCAGAATTGAAAATTGAAAGCAAGGAAATGCAGAAGTTGAAAGAAACAACTACTTTACTTTTTCTGAAATGGAAACTGCATAAATGAAAAGGAAAGCAAGGAAACATAGAAACTGAATGAAACAACTACTCTATGTTTGCTAAAATGAACTACATAGTAGAATGTTGCAAGAGAAAATAGAAGAATGCAGTAATCACAAAATACTTTGATCCTTCCCCGGTAATGGCACCAAAACGTGGTGAGCACCAGTATTGTAGCAATAATGTTGCAACTCTTGGGCTTCCTGCTTTACTTTTATCAACCCAATAGTTCGTAAAAAACTTGGAAGCGACGGTGCTGTATGCACAAGTACTAGTTCTTACTACAGGCTGTCACTTGGTCAGCTGGTGTAAGATCACTAGGAGCTCAAGCCAACTTCTATGGATTCCAGAAGAAGATCTATATGTGATGAAAGAAATGAAAGCTTACTCTACGTAGGCTACTCTACTTGTAGAAACGAGAAGAAGTCTGAAATGTAAAGTAAATGTAGCAAACCCTACTTAACCAACTAATCCTACTTTTGCATAAAGAGAGATGAAAAGCCATGAAATGAATGCCATTACCTACTCAAGAAGTAAACAACATCTACTCAAGATATTTCTCTAAGTAAATGAGCAAAAAACATCTCTTTGGATTTTTATGTATTTTTATGTGAAATTGTCATGCATGTAATTTATTTGATTATGAAGGTGGCAGCGATTAGGTGGTGGTGGAGGACGACTTGGGATTTGTAGAGGTGTAGGATGGTGTGGATGGGTCCTAGGAGGTCTCAAGTGGCCTTTTGGAGACTTTTCTCACAATCAAAATTCAAAAAGAATCCTACAAGAAAATCTACAGGAGGCTACAGGGGATCTACAAGAGGTCTACAGGAGGTCTACATAAGGATGCCGAGAGCAGTTTTGGAGGTTTTGAAGGTAGAAGAGCAGGTGGAAAGGGTGGCTAAATGCTAGGATGATGTGTTAAGGTGTCTAGGGTCCATCAAGAATGATTAGGAGAGATAATGATCGTTAGATTTGTTCAAGGAAAGAGAGGAAAGTCTATGGAAAAGTGTAGAAAACTAAGGCAGATTTAAAATGAACTCTAGGCAACCCTGTTATACATGAATAGTGTCCACACAGATGTTACTATTCCCACTAAGATGTGTGGCTATCTTACAAACAAAAAATCAAAGTCTATTGTTCATTCCTTTTATGAAAATAGATGAGAGGATAACCAAGAGGGCCAACCTGAGTCTTGCGCTCGATTCCCTCTCCTTCTTGACAGAGTTTTGCTGCTCGCTCTTTGTCTACTCAGCTTCAAAAGGGACCTGTATAATCATAGCAACATACTACTTTGCAAGAAACAAGGATCTAAATTCACAAATAATGTAGGATCAGATGTAGATTAACCATATACAAGCACATATAAACAAATACACCAACATATGGAAGGAAATAAGAATAGCTTTATTTAGATAAAAGTAGCAAGAGAATTACAACCATGAGCAGCTCTGACCTAGCATCATCCTCCAGCTAAGAAGCCCTTCTTTCACCTCAAGAAAAGCAAAATCACCCAACACTGTGAATGTACACAAGAATTCTAACAACACTTCTCTATAGATTACAAAATTCCAGCCTCTGGATCTATGTGATGAGGGATCCATATATAGATGGTTACAGAGAGGTGAGTCATCTTTTGGGATGTTTACTAGTGTCTTCTCTCTGATAGTTCCTGCTTCCAATTGGAGAATGAAGATGTCTTAGTCATCCCTGGTCGAAAATGGAGTGGCAAGTGTCAGAGGGGAAGCTTCTGGAAGATTCCATGATCTTCCACCTCGCATTTTGGTCCCTGCCATTTGTCCATTCCTGACCATCGCACCCTATAGCGGAGAAAAATAGTATGCATCACACCCTATACATTGGGAAGGTGATATGCATCGCACCCCCTGCATGGAGCTTTCAATATGGTCCAGTTTTGACCATTTATGAGAAGGTTTCAGTGGAGAACTTCTGGGAGATGATGTAATCAGTTGACCTTGTTCCTTTAGGAAGTGAAGCAACCTTTTTAGGGACTTAAGAGCCCTCAGGTTATGGACATTTGTTATTGGGGTTGAAGTGCCCAAAAATGTCTATAACAGTTGCCCCCTAAAGCATGAGGTCGTTAATCATTTTTTATGTCAGGTGAAATGCTTTACTATGAGGATCTGAAGTTTTTCTGAGCTGGGAGGTGACCTGTAATAAGATACAATACAATAAATTATATGACAACATTTTTTCATGATCTAGCTAAGACGGGCATTCCTATGCTCAACTTTATAAACTCATTTTCATGTACATAGGACAGACGATCGTCTGTGTGACAGACTAAAGATATGGACACATCATCCTTTGATTTGGATGGTCATCTATTCAGTAATGATGTACACTGGATGTTTTTATATTCTTGAATATATCGCAGCCCGGATGGATGAAACTAGATCCCGAGTGTTCAAACTCGGCCAATCTTCACTTGAAGTACAAGTCGATCAATGTGAAAAATGTTTTTGGAGTCGAACATGGAAAGACATCACCTGATTACCAGCCAATGATATAAGCTGTTAACAGGCACGAGAGGAATCACCAATAATTACAATGACCCTCAAGGTACTACAGTACAATCTATGTGGTGTGAAAAAGGGACTTGGCATCGAACACCATGCAAAATATCTCAGTCAAAGGTCATTTATGTAAACTTGTCGCCGAAAGTGAGAAACTTGCCATTGAGGCATGCAAGCTTCAGAGTACTGAAAGGGTTGTTCCTAAGTCAACTTCTTGGATAATGAGCTGATGTCGACAAGAAGCAACCCATAGGAGGGCCTTGATGAATCCCACATCAACGACATGGAATGAAGCAAATGATTTTGGAGGTGAAAACAAACTGACGATATGAGGGTTCAGGGTGGCGGTCATGAAGGAATGAAGCATGAATGAATTGCAGTGGGTGAGACTCAGGTGAATTGTCTGAATGACTTCTCTTGAACATGTGGGCGACACTGACGATGGATTGGTAGCGTTAACCCCAGAGATGGATGGTGTGAACCAATGGTGAGGACTAGTGGATGGAACAACCCAGCCTGGCATGGATGCAAAAGGAAAGCGTCATGTTCAAGAGCGACTTGCTACCAATAAAGTTTCTTCCTGTTTTCTTCCCAATTTTTCCCCAGCGATTTCTGACCAATACCTCTTTATTTTTTTCAAGCTTGAGGAGGATAAAATATGCTTGTTCTATAATCCACCCTTCGGGTGAACCTGTCGCTATATTTTAGCAAGCCTAGCGACAATGAAACTCATTCTCATCCTGTTGGATGAGCTTGCCACTATTTAGTTTAACGAGTTTAACGACAAATATAACTCGGTCTCTTTCAATTTTAGAGAGTTTGAAGGAAACGAAAAGAAGACTCCGAAGATTATTTTTCTTTGTATAATCCATTATGTCTGAAAAAGCGTAAAATAATACAAAAGGGATGAATTTTTGATGGTTTTAACGAGCTGAACAAGACAAGCGCTCGATATTTTTGTGTAATAATCTGTCAGGTCCAAAAAGATTAAAATCTAGAGGAGGGACAACACTTCCGATGCTTTTTAACGAGTCGGAGAGGCCAATCGCTCGACAATCTTTTCATATTTTACGAGTCAGGTGAAAAGAGCTTAAAGAAGACTCGTCTTCGAGGAATGAGTGATGGTTGCGGGTAGCAGCTGATTCCAGGTAAGGTTTGGAATTTTCTAATCATGGCAGTGTTACAAGGATGGCTAGCAAAGTCACTCTTCATAGATGTTCCTCGAAGGGGTAAACAATCATATGGGGGTGAATGATTGGCTAAAAATAGAGTGGAGGTGATGGTGAGAACACGACCAAGGATCAAAAGCCAGCGATAAGGAATTCACAATGGTTATTTACCCGTTCATTTTTTAACGAGCTTAAACGCGGGAAGAAACACTTGCTCATGACTTATGTTTATTTTTTAACAAGCATGAACTATGCGCTAAAATTGCTCGTGGAGAGTTTTTTTTTTAACGAGCTTGAACTGTGCGACAACATTGCTCGCCAATCATATGATGAAAATGTCTCATTTGGAGATGCTATTTTGAAGTGGCTTACATCTCTAAAGCTTTGCCATGAATCCTTTCTTTATGCAAGTTAGGAGATGACTAGCCTTATGGGTTTAAAGGGTTAGAGTTCCTACAAATTTAAAAAATAAATAGCCGCTCTTCACTTGCATGCAGAAAGGTTTGCATGCCCCCAGGCATAGGGGAGTAGATTTTCCAGGTTACCCCTCAATTTTCAGACAAAAAATTCATTTTATCGGGAAAGGCCTACCTTCTAATGGAGGTATCTTATCCAGTCTAATTCCCTTTTCCTAGACGGACGGGTATCAAACTAGTCATATATCCTTCACTGAAACCTACCCTATACCTAGAGTTTTCCCGCTGAAGCAGACCAGGGTGCATGCCCCGTGGGTTTCAGTCACATCTTCCTGAATCACTCGCGCTCATCAGGTGGATGGACTGGGGACCGATGAGACATTTCTTGTGTGAAAAGACCATTCGGGGATGGCATTTGACTATTTGTGATGTGTGAACCAGGGAATGACATTTGGTCTACGAGCTTGACCATTCTGCCTTTGTGCGGAAAACACATTACTCTAAAGAGTGAGGAGACGATGACTCCCATGAAATAAATATAGTCGCGTCCAAGGAGTAGATTGTAATCTAAATATCCTTGAACTACCATAACGTTCATGTGAACAATTTTCCTTCTCAAAGTAATGGGTACATTTGGAAGGATCCCCAAAGGTTGACTGGTTCCTTTGTCGAAGCCTAGTAGATTTCTCATTTCAGGCAAAAGCAGTGGCGAACCAAGCACTTTCAAAGTAGTTGAGGAAAGGATACTCACATAAACCCCTTCATCGATGACGGTACTAACCATGACCATTCTGTAAGCTTGTACAATAGTTCTGAATGGTACGCTGGCTGGTAAACGGGGTCTGCTTAGTAGATTCCAGTCGAAGGAAACCACTAGGTTGCTTGGTGGTGGGATCAAATAGACGGCCAGGTAGAACTCTGATGAACTTCCTTCCTGTGGTAAACGAATGGGAGGACTGCCCCCAAGCTCATCGGAGTCGATGTTTATGAAAAGAATTTGAATAGTTTCGTTCTCTTTCTCTTCAGTGACGGTATCATTCGAGGATGAACATTCCAAAGGAAATACTGGGTCAACTGCCGTATCGACCCTTTGACTTTCATCTAGTATGGATTCTGAAGGTTCATTTTCAACGATAGGTGCTTCAGCTAACCACAAGGATGGGCTAGCCGGATTTTCAACTGGTGGAGGACTCAGCAAGAGTTTTTTATATCCAGGAGGAAGTTGTAACGGTGAAACCAGATGATTATCTAAAACTCTTTTAGCCTCTTCAAGGAAGGGACAACAGTTGACGGTGTGATTGCCTTTACACAACTTATAAGGAATTCTAGGATTCCTTCCTTTTCCATGTGCTTCACTTTCACTGGTCGATGGTGAGCATTCAACATGATCGCCAAAGGTTGATGCTACCCGGTGGTGCAAATGAGGAGACAAGTCCCTTAAGATCCGAGGGATGCAGGGACAATCTCAGTGATAGTGGTCCCCATTGCAAATGACGCAAGGAGATTTAGGTTTCGACTATGCGGTGTGTGGATTTTCGCTAGACGATCCTTGGTTGTTCCCTTTCGATTTTTCTTCCTTTTTCTTCTTTTCCTTTTTCTCTTTTTGCTTCTTCTTCTTCTCAGTTACTTGACTTTTAGCTTTATCACCTTTTTCAAGCGAAGAGGGAGGAGGAGAAGGAGAATCAGATGAAGTACAAGGTTGGGAAGCAACTCTAGTGTCGTCTAGTTGCTGGTTAGACTATTCAGGAATTGTGGGATTCTGAATGACAGAGGTAGAGAAGAGCCAGACTGGCAAACCAATTTTCAATCCTAGAAGTGACAAAGTGGCCATATGGGGTGGACAAACATCTCCCCAAGATAGGAAGGGACTAGGATTTCCTTCACGGGGAAATACTTGGTTGGTACACTCCATTTTCTCAACCTGAAGATCTTCAGGGGCATTTGTGACGTTATTCCAATCTAAAATAAATTTTTAGACGCTTGGACACAAATTGTTTTTTCAATTTTAAAGAGTCGAGAAAAAAAAAAAGATGACTCTAGTCGCCTTCAATTTTTATTGAGCTCGAAGTGACAAGTGCTCAGAGGACCTTTTCCGTTAAGGAGTCTGAAAAGGAGCAAAATGGACATCTCTGGAGATCTAGGCAAAGAGGATTACCAAACCAATTGTAAAACTACATAATACTTTTTACGGTATGGTAGTCAGTCTTCCTGAATGCTGTGTTCGGTGCATTGCGATCGATAGGGTGGCAGACATGGCTTCCTAAGGATAAAGGATGCAACCTATAGTGGTATCCGAATATATACGCGACGGTACGTGGGAGCACAAGTCCGTACTGGCACTTATCGTCTCAGAGTGGAGGAATCACCCAACCAGCACTGAAAGTAATAGTTACCGGGCTTTACGACACCGGATATGTTGCATTAAGCTCCAAAGCATTGTTAGATTCATTGAGATTTATTTTAAGTTGATCTTTCTTAGCAGTTTTCCTTTCAGGCTCACCACGTGATGTATGTAAAATTCCTAAATGCATTCTAAGATGCTAAATAGACGTTTTATCTTCTTTCAGCAATGAAAATCCTAGCTACTAAAGGGGAAGAAATCAAGCATCTTTCCTTCACAGAGCACAGAGCACACGCTGATATGCACAGTCCTAAATCAAGCCAAGCATTCAAGATGCAAATGCACATGCATGTATTGGTTTTCAGTTCCCTTAATGTGTAAATGACACTAAGAAAACTATGTGCAACATTGAAATACTTTTAAAGCAACTGTACTCAACAAAATTTTCTTTCAAAATGAAGTGAAAACAAGAGAGACACTTTGTGATTTTGAAATTGAAATTTCTTTTCGACACTTTAAAACTAGTAAATTAAGTCTTGTGCAATAATAACCGTATAATCAACTATCTAAAACAATGTGATTGCTTCCTCAAATTGAAAACGATAGCTATGACACTTTCAGATCTAGAGATGACAGTTTGACTATGTTATTTTTTGCAAAAGAGAACTAAAACGACACACAATACATACAAAAATTTTTATAGTTCTTTGCACTAAGGAGGTGGAATAATGCAAGAGAAGGGAGTATTCACAGAAGCACATTGATTACAGATAGCAAAAACTCTTGAATAAGACTGAAAACAGTGTGAAAAATCCACAGTTGGAAGGCAGAATCAGTCCTCCCTGACCATTGCACCTATTACACAGTGAACTCAGTATGTAGTGCAGTTACTCCATTTGGGAAGCGCGATGCATACAGGCTGCCTTGAAAGCAGGGTGCGATGGTTACTATGCGAGACTCTGAATGATACTTCACTCACGGGTTGTAGTTTAGTTCAGGTGTTTAAGCTGAATAAGTATAGATCAATGTATGTAAAAACACTGTTGGCATTATGTTTTAAGTGTTGTCCTTGATGGCAACTCACTCAGAGGTTGGTACAGGTGATGGCAACTTAATCAGAGGATAGATCTCAGTACAGCAGGACAAGAAAGAGATATACGCAGGTTCATCAAGGAGAATCCGCGTGTACACGTAGGTTGGATTCCGTAAAAGCACGTACATGTGAAAAGTACCTTTGGTCCGTGGCGGTTAGTCCTTGGAAGTTGTGCCTATGGTTTTGGACCATGGTGTCTCGACGGACGTGTTGATCCCTAGTTTCGAGGTTGATGGTATTGGTTTGTTATGGTTTTGGACCATGGTATTGAGCAAGGCCTAAGGCTATATAAGGAGAAGATCATTAGGCAAAGAGGTGTGCATTGTGTCTGACGGAGTGAGAGGATCGGGTATTGCTGGTTATCTGTTCGGGAAGTTTGGCAAGGGTCGGTTCTGACAGTAAAGGCATAAGTAATCATTTCTAGATCTGTACGCGGGTTGCCTTTGGAGAAAGTGCGTATACACACGGTTTCGGTACAGTGTAGTAGCGTATGCATGATAAGGTTTGATATCTCAAGTTGTTGCTGATTCTGGTGGTGATTGCAGAGTTCTGGTCTCTGGTTTGGGTTCTGTGTTCTTGATGACAGGGTTTCAGTGATTCAGTATTGGGTTGTTTAATGAATTATGATGCAAGTTTAAGTTGATGATTGTATTGCAGTAATGTTTGTTTTGTACTCTTGGATCCAGTCTGAAAATTGATGAAACGTGGTCCCTGAATATTGTAGGGTCAGCACCTACGTACTAGTAAATGGATCAGCTAGTACAAGAGCTGAGGGGGTTGTAGCTCCCTTCCAGAAGTAGTTGGAAAACGAGAGAGGTTTGTAGCCCTCTGCAGGTTGTAGCCTGCATACT